>JASDQU010251166.1:0-14287 GCA_032191745.1 Picea mariana
TTTGATTTTGAAATAGAACAAATGGATGTGAAGACAACATTCCTACATGGGGATTTGGAAGAAGAAATCTATATGAAGCAACCAGAAGGTTATGTTGTGAAGGGAAAGAAGGAGTTGGTATGCAAGCTAAAAAAGTCCCTATATGGTTTAAAACATTCACCAAGGATGTCGTATTAAAAATTTAATACTTATATGTTGGGACTTGGCTTCACAAGAAGCAAATAGGATCATTGTGTGTATTTTAAATTAATTGGTGATCATTTGATTCATTTGGTATTATATGTCGATGACATGTTGCTGATAGGAAATGACAAGGATATTATCCAGGATGTGAAAGCTCAGTTATCCTCTAAATTTGACATGAAGGATCTCGGTGCTTCAAATTTTATTTTGGGCATGGAAATTAAAAGAGATCAGAAAAGGAGGAAACTCTGGTTAAATCAAAGAAAATATGTCGAGACAATATTGCAGATGTCTAATATGCATGAATGTAAACTGTTCAAGGTTCCTATTCCTATTGGTGTAAAGTTATCTGTGGATCAGTGTTCCAAGACACATGAAGAGGAGGAGGACATGTCTCGTGTTCCATATGTGAGTGCAGTTGGCAGTTTGATGTATGCAATGGTCTGTACTAGACCGGACATTACACATCCAGTTGGAGTTTTGAGTAGGTATATGTCAAAACCATGGAAGGAGCATTGGACGACAGTAAAAATGGTTTTTAGGTGATGGTTTGTGGTTTCCAAAAATGGACACACACCCTTTCGAAGAAGAGATTGAAAGTATATGTCGTTGTGATGCTCTTCTTACAGGTTGTGATAATGGCTATCTTCAAAAACCGATCAACCATCATAAATACACAATCATTGTCATGCTTGGTGGTTGGAAGGCCAGACATGTAATCCATTGAGATGGATTCCCAAGGCCTCTCAAGAGTAGGAAAAGGGGTGTATAAGCCTTGCTTCTTGATGTTTGGCTTGGCAACGTCACATGCAGTGAAAGATCCGATATACTTGTTGACGTCTTGTCAAAGTTTTGGCCAATAAAATGTTTCTGTAAAACAACCATCATTTTCTCCATGCCAAAATGTCCTGCCATTCGACTGTAGTGAGCCTCCCAATTCATCTTTGCACGCTCGTTTGTGGGAACACAGAGGTGGCCTAGATGGCATAAGAGTCCATCCTGGATGTGAAAATTGATGACATTCGCTCCTGTACCCAAGTGCTGATAGATGGTAGAGAAGTCAGGGTCACTGATCCAAAATGGATCTTGGAAGGCCTAAAAATAAAATTTCTCAGAATCGGACGAAACCAACACCATTGTGTCGGGCTCGTCGCATTGACTCCGACCATATAATATTTTCCAAAAATAGACACTGTATGAAAAAGTTATCGCGTTCTGATCGATTTCCCAAACATGCAAAGAAGTCAACTGGTCAAAGTCAGTAGGCCGTATTGCCGACGTCAGCAGTATGACTGGTGACATCATGATGACATCAACATGGACATGTGTCATCATGAGAAGGTGACATGTGTCACTCATTTTTGGCATTTTTAGATAATTATGTGGACCAATAAAAAATTGACATGTGGCACTGTACGAATGCGACACATGGATGTAAGGAATGCTAACGTGTCCCAATGACAAGCCGACATGTGGCAGTATAGATGACATGTGGTGATACATATGCTGACGTGGTTGTATAGATTTTGACATGGCAGCTGACTCGACAGGTGACTTGGCAGTACGGATGATGACATGGCAAGATTAGAGTACGACACATGGTTATACAACTGATCTGAATTTATGCAAGAATGCAACAAAATACACAAATAACCATAAATACAAATATGTAGCAGAAATAACAGTTCATTTCATTAATATCAAAGAACTGAAATTTGTTTACAGATGGAATGGAAATAAACTAGCTAGGGCACTGGTAGCTTATCTCTGAGAAGAGATGTGGAGGCTATAAGCCTTTGAACTCTATGTTACAATGAGGCAAGAAGGCCTATATATTATTGAGAAACAATGGAAAACCTTAAACATCCAAAAACCTAACCCTAGGAGATGAAACGCTAGAATATGGGCCCCATCGGGGTAAATTTGTACATCAATTTCCTGGGGTCGTAACTTTGGCATACTATCTTCGTTTCACGCACATGATACATTGTTAGAAATATCTATCCGAGGACTATAACTGCTGATAGAAAATATTAAGTTCAAAATGGATTCTTTTTCATCGGAGGTTTGATGGCCAAAAAACGTCGTTTAGGGCCTCAAAATGGATACGGAAGTTCAGGACTCGAAAAACTGCCAAAAATATTAAATTGTGCTACAATTAAGGAAACTGAAAAACTAAAAGAAACAATGGTGGGGATCCAATTTGAATAGGTAGGTGGCCACTAATATCCACTTGGATCATTCATCCCCCTTTAGGAATCAATGGTCCCCATTGTGTTGATTTCCTCCATGAGATGAAGAAACTTCAACTGAACTTGGTCCCTAGTGAACCACTTGCCCCGATGAAGAAGTCAACCTGCTTTGACAACTCGATATAGTTGGATCCTCTGCTGGCAGGTGTTCTTGATCTGTGTGTCCATAATATAATCAGTTGTGGCTTGTTCCATGCAGTCTAGGTTTAACTCTATTGGTGTGAGTTGTTCTGGCATGTCAGATGTGTCCAATAGAGGTGGAAAGTAGGGTTAAAGGCGGTCCACATTGAACACTGGGTGCAAACGAAGGAATGGTGGAATACTAAGCTCGAAGGAATTGTGCCCTACAGCCTTGGTGATATTGTATGAACCATATCAAAGTGGGTGAAGCTTGCGGTGGGGTCCAACGAGGTGCTCCTTCTGCAAATGTAGCCACACTTTGTCACCCACCTGAAAGTTGTGTTGCACCCGATGTTGATCATGTCGTTGCTTGTAGTTAGCATTGGCTTTGTCCAATATGTCATGAACCTGTTGGAGAATGTGATGAATGCACTCAATGAAGTTGTTCTCCTTGGAAACTTCAAACTGGACATGAGCCAAATTAGCTTGAGTAGATGCAAATGGCATAGCTACATCAATGGGACATAGTGGCTGGAATCCCAAGCCCCCCTGAAAGGGGTTGTGGTCGGTTGAGTTGTGGAGGGCCCATTTATAGCTATGTTGTACATAGGGGAGGCTCTCATCTCATGTGCGTGGATTCTTTGAGTTGTACATGCACAAAATGTGTACGATCATCCTATTGATGACCTATGTATGGCCATCATTTTGGGGATGAAAAGTTGTGGACTTGGTGAGCTTGGTGTCCAGTATTAACTAGAGGTTGGACCAAAATGTACTGAGGAACCTATTGTCTCGATTTGAGATGATAGACTGTGGGATCCCAAAGTGTACCCATAGTCGTTCAAAGAAGAGTTTAGTAGTGGCTTCTACTATGATATTCTTCTTGCATGCCGCCACAATGGCCATCTTTGAGAATCCATCGACGACCATGAAAACGCAGTCGTTGCCATGCTTAGTATAAGGAAGGCCGGACATGTAATCCATGGAGATGGATTCACAAGGTCGACTAGGGGTAGGAAGTGGAGTATATAGGCCTTTATTATTGATGGTCGGTTTAGAAATGGCGTAGGCAGTGAAGGATTTGATGTACTTCCCGACATCCTATCGAAGGTTTGAAAAATAGAAATACTTTTAAAGTACTGCCACTGTTTTCTTAACCTCGAAATGCCCAGTGACCCGACAATAGTGCGCTTCCAAATCATATTGGCACGCTCTCTTGAAGGAACACAAAGGTGTCCCAGGTGACATAGTAGTGCATCTTGGAGGTAAAAATTTAGAACTCAGTTACCCTCCAAGAGCATCTTTTATGTGTGGCCAAATTCTAGATCGCTCTTGTAGAAAAGAGGCTAATCATAAGTCTCATGCCCACAATAGTTGAGCACAGTGGTTATCGTCACGATCGGTGGTCAGTTGAGGTAGTTTGCAACATTATTGGTGTTTCCCTTCTTCTAATTGATGTTCAGATGAAATTGTTGCAGATATGTGAACCACTTATGATGGTGATCATTCTGCAACTTCCCTTGTGTCTATATGAACTGTAGGGGTCGTTGGTTTGTGTGGATGATCGTTTCCTTCCCCAAAATGTAATGCTTCCATTATCGGCAAGCCTACACAATGGAATACATCTGTTTGTCATAAGTGGGATAATTTCAGACTGTGTCAGACAATGTCTCACTGTGATATCCACTGGATGCCCCTGTTCAGTAAGAACTGCCACAATAACATAGTCAGAGGTATCATTTTTTATCTCAAATGGTTGTTGCAAGTTTTGTAATGTGAGCACTGGGCACAATAGAGGCGGTGTTTCAATTCTACGAACGCCTTCTATTGAGATTCCAACCAAAATAACTTTTCTTTCACTCCTCCCTTGGTGACTTGACTCAAGGTCCAAGTGATATGAGAGAATCCCAACATGAACCTACGGTAGAAATTAGCAAGACCTAGAAAGTTGCAAAGCTCTGTTAGAGTGGTTGGGTTTGGCCAATCCCGAATGACTTGGATCTTGGTTGGATCCACATGCACCCCATGCCCATAAATAATGTATCCCAAATACAGAACCTGGGTCATGCCAAAAGTGCACTTCTCCAAATGAGCACACAACTTGTGTTTACGTAGTGTTTGGAGGACCTGTTAGATGTGGTGGAGGTACTCTTCCCAAGTCCGACTGAAGATCAAGATGTCATCCAAGTACACTAATAAAATGAGTTGGAGAATGGTTGCAAGATGTCTTCCATCAGCCTCATGAAGGTTGTGGGAGCTTTTGTCAACCCAAATAGCATGACCAACCATTCAAAAAGGCCCTCTTTGGCTTTGAAGGCAGTCTTCCACACATCATATGGTTCGATTGGTACCTGGTGATACCCGGACTTCAAGTCGATCTTGCTGAAATATTTTCCCCCTTTGAGTTGGTCTTGAAGGTCATCAATCCATGGGATCAGGCACCTATTCCAGACAATGATCTTGTTCAATGCCTGATAGTCAATACAGAGTCTCCAAGTCCCATCCTTCTTCTGCACCAACACGATCAGACTCCCACAGGGTGATGAACTTGGTCGGATGTGACCTTTATGTAGTAGCTCCTGAATCTGCCTCTTGATTTCATCGTTCTCTAGAACAAAGGATTGATATATCGGTCCATTGGGCAGTGACGCACCTGGGGTAATATTGATGGGGTGCTTGACCTGACAATGTAGAGGCACCCCTGCGGGTGAGGTGAAGATGTCCCGGTACTCCTCCATGACATTTTCCATTTGTTGTTGTCGTGTAGAGGAGCCATGTTTGGAGATCATGGCCACAGTCTTCTTCTTTCCCTGAGGGAAATCATCAGGAAAACAATTTTTCCCATTTTGGAAATGAGCTTACTGCATTGTTTTGCAGTAACCAAAGAGATAGTGGTAGGTGGTGGTACCTCTGGTATATTCCTATACAATTTATTTCCCAAAGTAACAACAACAGTGCAAGGTCAGGACTCATACACAACATGTCACTTCCACAAGTATGGTTGGCCTAATAATACATAAAAAACATCAAGAGGACCAATGTCACATAATACCTCATCGGTGAAGGGCTTGATGCTGTAGGGAAGGAAACACTGTTGTCTAACGCAGAGATCTCATCCTTGGTGAAGCCACCCGATGGTGTACGATTGTGGGTGTGTTGTGGTTGGCAATCCCAAATACTTCACTACCTCTTCTGAAATGAGGTTCTTTTTTCTCCCATTGTCGATAATGAACTGTAGTAGAGAACCTTTTACCCACATCTAGGATTTGAAGAGACGCTCCTCCTCCTCTTGATCTTACAGTTCTTCCTTTTGGATCTTCATGGTGAAAACAATGGTGTTGGGATCCACATCAATAATCTGCTTCCCTCAGTCATTCCCATTCTTGGGTTCTGATTTAGTGTCAGAGCATGCATCTGATTCATAAGCCTTCATCTCAACCACCAGTGATTGCTTGTCCCAACACTCACTTCTGTTGTGAGTGGATCTCTTATGGAACTCACAACACTTTCCCGTCTACTTCTTCGGCTTCACGGTGTTGTTCTTTACTTGCAGCTTTGGAAAGTTGTATTAAGTCATCATGCCTTGGATTTGTCCTTTGTTTTGTAGTTTGGGGGCACCTTTCACTTGCTTTTGATTTGCAGATCCAAAGTCTCGCTTCTTCTGTTTGAATTTCTTCTCAATCTTGGCAACATACCGATATGCCGTACCAAGCGAGGAGATGTTGAGGAACTCCATTTCCTCCTGAATGTATCTGTGCAGACAACTGTAGTACTTGAACACCAAATTATTTTCTCAATCTTTGATACCTAACTTTGTGCCTAGGGTATGGAATGGATTCGTCAGCTCATGCACATCTTCATCCCTTTGTTGTCGCAGTGTAGTCCATTGTATGTAATTCTCCTCATAGCTCCCCATGGGATAATATTGTTCCTTGATGACATCTCAAAAAGAATTCCAAGTGGGTATGACCAAGAATAGAGAGGATTCCTCCTCATCCTTTTTCTCACAGTAGGTTTCCCACTAGTCCTTGACATGGGGGCGACTTTGAGCAGTGAAAAAACAATCTTCTCCCGGTCGAAAAAGTCATGAATCGAAAAATATACTTCTAATAGATTCAATCATATATCTACGGCATCTACATCTATTCGGCCATCAAATATGGGAATGTGAAAGTTTACTTGTACCTTAAAGGGGGTTGCACCTCCAGAGTGGTTGCTGGATGCAGATGCGCCGCTAGTGGGCAATCGTTGAAGGATCTGGGAGAAGTTATCCATCATCGCATTCCTTTGTTTTTCAAGGGCCTACTCGAGCAATATTTTGATAGGATCTCTTATTCCCTCATCTTTCTTTTTTTCCCCCATGGGCGTCCATCGGGGTTTGCGAGGTTGATCTTGCAAAGGTTCAACCAGATTGAGCCCTAACTCCTTATACCCCGACCTCGTTGGAGACATGCACAGAAGGATAGAGAAAGAGCAAACCGCTCCGATACCACTGATCCAAATTTATGTAGGAATGCAACAGAATACACAAATAACCATAAATAAAAAGATGCAGTGGAAATAACACTTCATTTCAATAATATCAAATAAGTGAAATTTGGTTACAGACATAATTGAAATAAAGTAGCTAGGGCGTTGGTAGCCTATCTTTGAGAAGAGATGTGGCGGCTACAGGCTTCTAAAATATGTGTTACAATGAGGCTCGAAGGCCTATATATTATTGAGAAACAATGGAAAACCCTAAACATCCAAAAACCTAACCCTAGGAGATGAAACACCAGAATATGGGCCCCGTCGGGGTAAATTGGTACATCAATGTCACGGTGTCGTAACTTTGGCATATTATCTCCCTTTGATGCACATGATACATTGTTAGAAATGTCTATCCGAGGACTACAACTGTTGACAGTGAATATGAAGTTTGGAAAAAACTCATATTCATCAGAGATTTGATGCCCAAAAAATGTTGTTTAGGGCCTCAAAACAGGTCCAAAAGTTCAGGACCCGAAAAACTGCTAAAAATAGTAAATTGTGCTACAATTAAGGAAACTGAAAAAATGAAAGAAACAATGGTGGGGGTCCAAGTGGAATAGGTAGGTGGCCACCAAAATCCACCTGGATCAACAACAGTGATGTGGTACGATGACAAGACGGTGACATGGTGTTGATTGTGTGCTGACTGTGTCAGTGACTAGACTGTACGGTTCAATCACAGGGTGACATGTGGCCCAATTGGAGGATGCCATGTGGAACCTCAGATTTATCCAATGTTGATTGTGTAAAAAAAAATTGTTCCTCCTCTGAGGGATTCAAACCCTTGACCTTCGGGTGAGGCAACAAAATACAACAAGGGCGCTAACCGTATGGGCTACTATGGTTCTTATTAAACGATGTGGCGAATATTGCTTTTGTTGTGAAGTGGTGTGCACATTTTTGGATAAGCCTCGGTAGGTGGGGGCTAGCTCAACCGACCAAGGGCTATAGACCAAGAGCCAAGACCGAAAGGTGGGGCACATGGAGAGTTTAAGGCCCGAACACATGGCCACCATATGATCGGAGGTTTGGGTTGGACCAGATGTTTAGGGGCTTGACCGGAGGACTAGGGCCAATGCCTAGCCTCACCCATATGGTAGCACCCATATGATTAGAGGCAAAGAAGAAAGGGGTTGCATCCAATATTTGGAAGTTTTTGGGTTTTTAAACTATAATATATGATTTTTAATGATTTTTTATGCTGATTTGTGTGGATTTTGCCCATTTTGGGGGGATCTAGAGCCCGATTTGAGGTCGGATCTTGAGAGGAAGTTGGGAAGTTCAAGAGGTTCATATTAGCAGAATGATGATGAATTTGTGAAGCTTGAAGCCATTTTTATGCAGGGAAGCCATTGAGGAAGCGAACTTTGGAGGCCAATTCCGGGAGCTACGCTCAACCTTTTTTAGTGTCGTCAGTTGTGTTGAATTCTTGAGGCTGAGAAGAACACATCCAAATCAGTTTGTGATCCTTTTGATACATTTATGATTTACATTTGAAGCATTGAAGAGAAATAAGAAAGCCTCCCCCATTGAGACAAAGGTCCAAAGACGTAGGAAACCTTGCCGAACTTCGTTAACAATCTTTTTGTTATGATTTGTTGTTGTTTATGCTTTCATATCTACATTCTTTATGATGGCTGCAATATTCTTTTATTAAGTTCTTCTTCTTTCCTTAATTTCATAAATGGTAACTGAACACATGCTTAAAACACAACCAATTCTTTAAAGTTCATTTTCGGATCAGTCACATTGATAAAGTTGGGGCCACTCAGATGCCTCATGCCTGTAGGAATGGAGTACTGTGGTGAGTGCAACAACAGGAGGGCGACTGAGGCAACCATTGATATGATTTTTTCTCCCTGTTTTATACTTGATGTCGAGATGGAACTGTTGTAGGTATGTGGACCACTTTTGGTGGTGGTCATTCTGCAACTTACCCTGTGTTTGTATGAATTGCAGAGGCTTGTGATCAATGTGGATGATTGTCTTCTTTCCCAGAATGTAATGTTTCCACTAACGACAAGCTTTCACAATGAAATACATTTCTTTGTCATAGGTGGGGTATTTATGGACAGTATCTGAGAGTGTCTCACTATGGTATGCTATTGGATGACCATGCTAAGTGAGAACTGCATCGACAAAATAGTCGAAATCATCAGTCTCAATATTGAATGGCTGTTTCAGATCAGATAAGGAGAGCACTGGAGCTAAGCACAAGTGATGCTTCAGATCATCAAATTCTCGTTGTTGTGCCTTCCCCAATGCAATTTTTTCCTTTCCACCACCCTTGGTTACATGGTTGAGGGCCCACGCAATATGGGAGAATCCAAAAATGAACCTCTGGTAGAATTTGGCAAGTCCCAAGAAGTTTCAAAGCTCATTTAGTGTGGCCGGGATGGCTAATCACAGATGACTTGGATCTTAGTTGGATATACATGTACCCCATTCTCATCAATGATGTATCCCAAGTATTGAACCTTATTCATGCCAAAGGAGCATTTTTCCAAGTTGGCATATAGCTTGTGTTGTCGTAGAGTACCCAAAACCTGTTGAATATGTTGCATGTGCTCCTCCCAAGTTCTACTGAAGATGAGGATGTCATCCATCTATACCACCACAAAAGAGTTGGTGAAGGGTCTCAATACATCATCCATCAATCTCATGAAAGTTATTGGTGCATTTGTTAATCCAAAGGGCATGACCAACCATTCGAAGAGACCTTCTTTAGATTTGAAAGCTGACTTCCATACATCAGTTGGTTCGATGGGAACCTAGTAGTAGCCAAACTTTAGGTCAATATTGCTAAAGAACGTTTCCCCGTGAGTTGGTCAAGGTCATCAATTTGAGGAATTGGGTACCGGTTCCTGACTGTGATTTTTTTTAGTGATATTTAAACAATACAGAGACACTAGGTCCCATATTTCTTTTTCACCAGCACAATTGGGCTTCATTAAGGGGAGGAGCTGGGTTGGATGTGCCCCTTTTGAAGCAACTCTTGGATTTGGTGCTTTATTTCATCATTTTCCATTAGCAAGTGATGATAGACTGGTCCATTAGGCAACGGGGCACCGGGGGTTAGATCAATTGGATGTTTGACTTGGCAGTGCAATGGTACCCCGGTGGGTGAGGAGAAGATGTCTCTGTACTCTTCCACGATCCTGTCCACTTGCTTGTGCTGCAAGTAGAGGCTCTGTGTAGAGGTCACAGATGTGGCAACGACCTTCTACTTACTATGAGCATGGATCACAAAGAAGACAAACCTCTTAGTCTGTGAAATGACCTTATTGCATTTCTTAGCAGAGATTAAAGAAATAGCGGTAGGCGGCGTTACCTCTAATATCATGTGAAATTGTCTACCTAAAGTAATAATAACACTGCGGTGTCTAGATTCATAAACAACATGTCACTTCCACAAATATGGCTGGCCTAAAAGAACATCACAAACTTCAAGGGGAGCAATATCACACAATACCTCTTCTTTGAAGGGCTTGTTGTTGTAGGGCAGACAACACTGTTGGCTGACCTAGAGATCTCGTCCTTGGTGAAGCCAGTCGATGGTGTAGGCTTGTGGGTGCATTGTTATCGGAAGGTCCAGCCGCTTGATGACCTCTAATGAAATCAGGCTCTTCTGACTGTCACTATCAACAATGAAATGCAGCGAAGTTCCCTTTACCCACATCTGTGAGTGAAAGAGGTATTCCCCTTCCTCTAGTTATTTTGGTTCACTTGGTTGGGATTTGGTGGTAGCGACAATGGAATTGGGTTTGAAATCGATGATTCTCTTCACATATTCTAGATTTGATTCGAAATCAGAATCTAGCTTTGACTTGAAATCTTTTCGCTCAGCCACTAGTGACTTCTTGGAGAGACATTCTTCAATGTTGTGCCATGGGATTTTATGGTATTCACACCATTTTCTCATGTCCTTCTTCGTCTTCTCATTACCCTTCTTGGGTTGCGACTTGGGCTGGTTGTCTTGAGAGTGACCATCTTTTTTTTGTCCCTTGTTTTGTGGGTTGGGGATGCCTTTTACCTACTTCGGATGTGAGGATTTTGCAGATCCAAACTCTCACCTCTTTTGCTTAAATTTCTACTCGATATTGACAATATATCTATAAGCCACACCTAATGATGCGATGTCTAGAAAATCCATTTATGTTTGAATGTATCTATGCAGAAAACCATGGTATTTGAGCACCAGATGTCTTTCAGAGTCTTTGATACCCAATTTGGTGCACAGGGTATGGAAAATATTGGTGAAATATGGTACTCTCTGGTCCCTTTCCTGATGCAGCGTGGTCCATCTTATGTACTGGTCCTTGTAGCTTCCAACATGGTAGTATTGTTCTTTAATTACATCCTTGAAGGAATCCCATGTGGGGGAGACCAAAAACATTACAAATTCCTCTATGGCCTTTTTCCCAGAGTAAGTATCCCACCAGTCCTTAACATGGGGGATGACCTTGAGGAGTGAAAAAGTAATATTTTCCCTCTCGAAAAAATTGTGGACCAAAAAATACCCTTCAAGAAGATTCAACGATTTTATCTACAAAATATGCATCTATCAGTCCTTCAAATAATGGAATATAAAAATTTACTTGTACCTTGAAGGGGGTTGTATGGCCGCTTGATGAAGATTCATGAATTGTGGGCAGTTGTCGAAGGATCTGTGCAAAGTTGTCCATCATTTTGTTTCTTTTTCATGCAAGGGATTCCTCGACCAACATTTTAAAAGGATAGTTTGCTTCATCATATTTCTTCTCATCCCCCATGGGTTTTTGTCGGGCTCGGTGTGGCCAATCTTGCAAAGGCTCGACTGGTTCGAGTCCCAACTTCTTGTACCCAGATCTTGTCAGGGACATACACAAAGAAAAATAAATGAAGAGTAGACTGCTCTGATACCATTGATCCATATTTATGAGCGGAATGAAAAGAATAAGAGACTGAATACAATAAAACAGAGTTATGAACAACAAAAATATATATCCAATGAACAATAACTTCTATTGAATAAATAAAATAGGCTGAAACTGTAAAACTGCAGAACTGGAAACAACTTGCTCGAATGATGGTAGCTATCTCTGAGAAGAGATGTGGCTTGTTATGCGCATCCATCTAAGCAGAATGATTACAATGAGGCTCCAAATGCCTTTTTAACATTACTCATGAATTCCAAAACCCTAGACATCCAAAAACCCAACCCTAGGAGATAAAACGCCAAAATTTATGTGGACCTCTATGGGTAAGTTGGTACCTCAACTTCCCAGGGTCGTAATTTTTGCATACGACCTTCATTTTAGGCGCGTGATAGCCCGTTGGAAAGGTACTTTAGATAACTACACATTATGTTGTCAAACTCTAACTTCGTCTACAATTTGATTGTGGCATGCCAAAAAACCACTGTTTAGGGCCCCAAAATGGCCCCGGAAGCACAAAAAGATGTGTTGACATGAAAAATTTAAAAATAAGCCAGTTGGGTTAGGTGGGCGGCCACCAATATCCACTTGGATCATGGATACAATTGTCTCTTTTGTTGAGGATAATCTCAAGTTGCAACCAAATGGAACCTTTTCGTTCAATATTGGAAGTCTAGTTTGAATACGACAATTCGATCCAACCACTTTGTTTAAGCAAAAGGCATAAAAATTGGATGAATTTTACAATGGCTAGGAAGATCCAAGTTGTAATCCTTTGGACAAATGTGTTTGAGGACCTTATAGGGGCCATAAAACTTGGGAGAAATATTTTGGTGTTGGTTGTCTTTGAGGGAGGTCTGCTTATAAGGTTGCACATGAAGGAACACGTTATCCCCTTCTTCAAAATGACAGTATGAGTGATGTTGATCATCCTATTGCTTCATCTTGTTCAAATCCATTATTGGATTATACTTGAGGGTGCAAAGAATGTTATCTAGAGACAACCTCAAAATAAGTCATTCAATGTAAGAGGGAAAAGATAACACAAGGAACTGAATAAAATTGATCACGATATTGCTATAATCAAACCTACATTATAATAACATAACGATCCTTAGTTGGATCATCCATACCCGAGTGTTTGAACACAACTTTACAGAGAAATGAAAAGAAATAGGAAACTGACTTCTATTAACATGAAAATCTCAAATCGATTACATAAATAGAGAAAAGCTCTGGAAGAAAAAACATTACAGATCGAATCTATGCTTGACCCTAGACCATTACCAAATAAGAAAACTCCATACATATACTCAAAAATTTTGTAAACAACAACAGAAGCATGCTCGATCTTCCATGGTGTTGCGTCTTCTCAGTTAGACGCAATCTAAGCTCAGCTGGCCCTTTTGTGTCTCTTCGGTCAGACTGCTCATGCAGCTTTGCTGTCAGATGCAACCTCAGGCTGTCTGGGCTGACAAATTTCCTTCATGGTCAGGCCATTCTAATTTTCCATTCATGGGGGAGACAATGTTTCAACCACCTCCCTAGCTTTCATAACTGCTTCATCAGGATTTGGACAGGCACAAGACCACTTGGCTCCTGGAAGACATGGTGACCTCTCCTTTTTTTCCTGGAGCTTTGCTGGATGCTTGCAGGGGAGACAGGTGAGAAAACATGGATGGAGATGACGAGGACTGGCAGACTTAGGATAAAGCACATGAAGTGGGTTTTTGATCCCCTTTCTTTTCATTTTGTCATCTAGAGGTAAAATCCAAGGAAAAAATCCCCCTTACAAGGATATGTGTTAACATTAGGCTCCATAGGGGATAGAGTCCTCCATGCGAGTCTCTAAGATCTTTAGTAGTTCAAGTTGTCTTCTGCATTGGGCTATGAAGTCAAGTTCAAAACACCCTGTTGAGGAATACCTGCCGATAAGTAAAAAATGAAAATAAACACACATGGGCTCCACAGGAGCTTATTTATGTACAGTCCTAAACTAATTGATTGTTACACAGTGCTAGGTGAAATCAAACTTCCACCATATCCATTCAAGTAGCTTCCTAACTGTAAGCTCTTTTACTCTATCAGTGATTGATATAAGATGATGCAACCATGACAGTAGAACGATTACGTCCTTAAGCTTTCCTCCAGATGAAAATGGTGGGATAAGACTTGGAGGCTTCAAATCATGGAGGAAAATCAACTCCATGTATTCCCCTACAAGCTCATAGGATGAGTGAAAAAATTTACTGGACTCAAGGTAGAAAACATGCTCAGTCCCAT
>JASDQU010251168.1:3278-16303 GCA_032191745.1 Picea mariana
TATGAGATATACCGATGTAAAACTATACCAATAAACCTAAACCATGTATCAACCATGCATCAACTTGTACCTCAACTTGTAATCAACCTGTACCATAAAAAAATGCATCAACCATGCACCAACCTGTACCAAACAACCTATAATCAACCTGTACCATAAACAAGTTCATCCAACCATGTACCAAGTATGTACCAATCATTTTTCAACTACTCATCAACTATGACTCATCAATATATACCAACATCATCAACTATACACCTCATGTATGTGCCAACTCATCAACTACTTGTCTCAACCATGTACCCAAGATGTACCTCAACCAAAAACCCTCACCAATTTCATCATCCAAATATGATTTGTAACTCTGTAATATACCTTGTGTATATGATCACATACCTTCAAACCTTCTTTAACTTTCACAATGAGAGACTAGGATTTTCATCAAACGTTTCTTTAGTCTCACATGACTAGTTTGGGATTAGTCAACAACCCTAACTTGAAATAATCATAACTATGTACCTGTAATGAATAAAGATCTTAAAATAGTACACAATGTTCTTCAGTTTGTTTTATGAAATTCCTCTAGGTGTCACTACTTGGAACCTCTCAGAAAATGAGTTATAGCAAAAATGTCACACCTTGCTGAATTCTGGCTTATTCTAGAGAGCGACCTTGTAGAGCGTGCCCCGCATGAACTGTTTGTTGAATCGATCTGAAAATGTTACAAAGAATACTAAATACTATATTTTAACCAACACATATGTTATCAATGAATTTGGGTCTATTCTGAAGAAGTTATGAAGTCTTTACCTGAAACACTTGTTTTAGACTAGTTTCAAGACTAGCCACAAACCTTATTTTCCACGGAGTGTAACTACAAAAATACAACGACTCACAAGATAAAAAATTTACCATAGATACTTGGATATGTTTCCTCAGTGGAATATTAATTTCATGATCTGAATCATTCTAGAAAAAACATTATTGCGAAAATGGTGAGATGACCGGTAAATAACATACCTTAGAAAGCATCATCAAAAGAATTTATCCTCCCTTGAATTCTGGCCTTCTCTTCTTCACCTTCCCTATGAAATTTGGCTTAGATATCCTTTTTTTAACTCGGTCACCTATATATATTCAATATGCTCAAGTGTGATATAAAATAAGAGAGCCTTGCCTCTTATTTATACTCTCCAAGTAGCTTCCTTAGAAGCATCTTCTAGGTCACTTTGCTCACTTTCCTTATTTTAGGGTTAACCCACTGCTAATTTCTCCATTAAATTTATTATTTAAATAATTTATTTTGTATTCACTTTGAATTATAGTACACTAATCACTTCACTATATTATTTACCTTCTAAAATCTCTTAAACCACTTTGACTACTTTGACCTTTTGGGGCTTCTAAACGACATATGAGGGTCATCCAACTTTGTAAGGCCATAATTCTCAAACCGTGAGTTATGTGACGTTCCATATACCAAAAGAAATGGAATGACATGTAATATCCATCTAGAATAGTATTACCTGCAAATATATCAAACTCATACCATTATCCATCAAACAAACTTGGGTCCTTTACCCAAACCTGGGTTCTCCAACTTCTCATGGCCATAACTCTCTAACCATGAGGAGTTATGTGACGTTCCACATACCACCAGAAATGGAATGCCATGTAATATCCATATAGAATAGTATTACCTTCAAATATATTAAAACTCATACCATTATACATTAAACAACCTTAGGTCCATTACCCAAACCTTTGTGCTACTAGAATTCGCTACCATAATTTCTTCAAGGGTTGACATCAATGAAAACCAACCTTAATCAACAATATCCCACTTTGGAATTCATGGAAACACTCTGATGCAATACTGAAATTATGTCAAGAAATAATGAAGTCATATCACTCATGCTTCCTCTGGAACCATGCCTCTGTCCTCTGCATCTTTGTGACCATTGCTCCCCCTGGAGTCATGCCTCTATCCTCTGCATATGATAAATATCTCCCCCTTTTTCATCAATGGAAAATGTATCTTTCTCTCTGGGGCTTCTCTCACTAACTGAACTGTCTGATCTCCCAACCTAAACTGTCCTCTTTATGGTGCTTTCTTGTTTGCATCTAAGACATATAAGATAATCATTCAAAATCATTCATTTTGGAGTAGAAATAACTCCGATTCTATGGCGAAGATACTCAAATGCTTCCCATGGAAGCGGTTTTGTAAAGATGTATGCCACTTGCTCTTTTGTGCCTACATACTCAACTCTGATGTTCTTTTTTGCAACATGTTCCTGTAGAAAGTGATACTTGATTGGAATGTGCTTCGTCTTGGAGTGAATCACTGGGTTCTTTGAGATACTAATGGAGCTTGTATTATCACAATAGATTGGAATTCACTCATCATACTCAACCTGTATATCTTTTAGATTTTGTTTCATCCATAGAAACTATGTACAACATGTTGTTGCTGCAATATACTCCGCCTCGGCTGTAGATAGAGATATCGATGATTGTTTCTTGCTTAGCCATGATACTAAACACTCATCCAAGTAGAACATTGCTCCACTGGTGCTTCATCGATCATCAATACAAATTGCCCAATCTACATCTATCTAGGCAATAAATGATAGATTCTTTCCTTTTGGATACCATAATCCAAACTCTTTTGTTCCTTTGAGATATTTGAAAATCTTCTTCACTGCTAATACATGTGATTCCTTTGGTGCTTCTTGAAATCATGCCACCTGTCCAACTGCCTGCATTATGTCTGGTCTGGATGTTGTCACATATAGTAGNCTTTTAGATTTTGTTTCATCCATAGAAACTATGTACAACATGTTGTTGCTGCAATATACTCCGCCTCGGCTGTAGATAGAGATATCGATGATTGTTTCTTGCTTAGCCATGATACTAAACACTCATCCAAGTAGAACATTGCTCCACTGGTGCTTCATCGATCATCAATACAACTTGCCCAATCTACATCTATCTAGGCAATAAATGATAGATTCTTTCCTTTTGGATACCATAATCCAAACTCTTTTGTTCCTTTGAGATATTTGAAAATCTTCTTCACTGCTAATACATGTGATTCCTTTGGTGCTTCTTGAAATCACGCCACCTGTCCAACTGCCTGCATTATGTCTGGTCTGGATGTTGTCACATATAGTAGGTTACCAATCATTGACCTGTATTGCCTCTGATCTGTAGACTTTGAATCATCATCTTTGTTTAACTTGCAACTGGTTTGCATGGGAGTGATAATTGGTTTGCAATCTTCCATTCCAAATCACTTTAGCATTTCTCTGATATACTTGGTTTGAGAAATAAAAATTCCTTGGTTGCTTTGACATATCTGAAGTCCCAGAAAGAAGGATAGTTCTCCAAGTAATGACATTTCAAATTCATTCTGCATATCCTTTACAAATTTATGGCTTATCCTGTCATCATCACTACCAAAAATAATATCATCAATATAAACTTCAATTAATAAAATATTATCTTGACTTACCTTGATGTAGAGGTTGATGTCTGCACTTCCTTTTCTGAACCCTGCATGTTGTATATATTTATCCAGTCTAGAGTACCATGCTCTAGGAGCCTGTTTTAGACCATACAAGGCCTTCTTTAATTTACACACATAATCTACATTCTCTGACAACTGAAATCCTTCTAGTTGTTCAATATAGACTTCTTCTTCAAGTTACCCTTTCATAAAAGTTTATTTTACATCCATCTGATACACTTTAATATTTTTGGAGCATGCATAAGCTAAAAGCAATCAGATTGTTTCCATTCTGGCAACTGGGGAAAATGTTTCTTCAAAGTCGATTCCTTCAATATTTGCATATCCTTTACATACCAATCTAGTTTTGTTCCTTGTAACGTATCCATCTTCATTCAATTTATGCCTGTATACCCACTTTGTGCCGATCACATTCTTATCCTTTTTTCTTGGAACCAATTCCCAAGTTTCATTTTTCTCTATCTGATCCAATTCTTCATTCATGGCCTTGTTCCAAAATTCATCCTTCCTGGCCTCTTCAAAATAGGTTGGTTCAATCGTAGATGTGAGTTCTAGGTGCGTTTGTTTTGTTGAATAGACTCTTCTTCTAGTTTGAACTCCCGTGTCTTTGTTTCTAATAATTTGATCTGAAGGATGATTCTTTTGTACTCATATGCTAGGTGTTTTTGGAGTTACTTGTTGAACTTTCTCTTCTGTTTCTGTCAGATCCTATTATTCTTCCCCTTCTTTTTCATCTTTTGTTTCTTATTTGTAAAGTTGTTCCATTGATTCATTTTCTTCTTCCTTTAATTCTTGTCTACATGTTTTGTCAATTGTTATGTTGATGCTTTCCACCACTTTGTTCAATATCAGGTTGTGACACTCGTATGCTTTTCTTGTACTTGAGTAACCAAAAAGTACTCCTTTGTCCACACGAGAGTCAAAATTTCCCATTCTGCCATCTTTTCTTTTGATGTAGCATTTGCTTCCAAAAACTCTGAAGTGATTTACATTTATTGGTCTTCCGCTCCATAGCTCATAAGGAGTTTTTTCGGTGTTGTTTCCGAGCATTACTCTGTTTTGAATTTGAACTGGTGTATGCACTGTCTGTGACCAAAACATATCTGTCAATTTGGAATCCATTAGCATTGCTCGATCCATTTCCTGTACTGTCATGTTCTTTCTTTCAACAACTCCATTCTGTTGAGGTTTCCTAGCAATGAAGAATTTCCTTTTTATTCCATGAATGTTGCGGTAGTCCATAAATTCCTTTGAAGTGAATTCTCCTCCATTATAAGATCTCAAGCATTTGATTTTTGAATCCATTTCATTTTCAACCATTTCCTTGTAGATATTGAAGTTTTCAAAAGCCTCTGACTTGTTCTTGAGAAAGAAAATTACAGTCATTATTGTATAATAATCAACTAATAGCATAACATATTTATCACCTTTTAATCCTTTTGTTGTAGTTGGTCCAACTAGATCAGTATGTACAATTTCCAGTGGTCTTGGCATTAAATATTCCTTTGATTTGAACCTGGTCTTTGTTTTCTTTCCTTGCTGACAATGCTTGCATAAAGTGTTGGTTGGTTTCGTGATCTAGCGAATTTCTCTGATTTATTCTCTTTTTCTTAGTTTGACAAGGTTATCAAAATGTATGTGACCCATTAATCTATTCCATAGCCAAATTTCATCTTCCTTTCCTAGACAACACTTTTCATTTCCAATTGCACTTAACACATATATGTTGCTTGAAGTTCTCGTAGTTGTAGCAAACAATTTTCCTGAACCTTCTTTTCTTATCTCGCACTTTTGTGAATCGAAAGTAACTTTATGACCTTGGTCACACATTTGACTCACACTTAGAAGATTATGTTTCATATCTTCTATTAGTAAAAAAAAAAATTCCTTTGTATTCTTGTTCCCAATTCTCATTGTGCCTTTTCCAATGATTTTGTCTAAATCATCATTTTTCAAGGATACTGATCCATATCTTTCCTTTCGTAATGTAATAAACCTATCTATATCACTTGTCATGTGTTTTGAACACACATTGTCAACATTCCAACCACATTTCTTCTGCGTATCTTGTAGAGTGAGTGTGAATTCTTCATTGCTATACTGATCCTGATTTCTTATCCATGTCCTTTTCTGAGTTTCATGTCTGTGACTGTTGTTATTCTGTTGTAGTTCTCTAAGAGGGACTGTCATTCTGTAATCTTTGGCCATGTGTCCAAAATTGTTACATTTGTAATATTCCACTTCAGTGCTCAAAGATTCAAACATGTTGTAACTTCTTCTCTGTGTTTCACTAAGCCTTCTTGGATAACCCCTTTGTGTATGACTTTCAAAGTTGTTTTTGTTCCTGTTGTTAGCTCTACAATTCACAGCTTTATGTTCGAAATTATTACATGCATAACATAAACCAAAAAAAATAGTTTGATACCTGGGAGTTGAAGATATTTTGAAAGGAGGTACTCTTATGAATTCTTCTTCTTCATAAGGCCTATATGTTGGTTGTTGATTCCGAAATCTGAATCTTCTTGGTGGAGGAGTGTCCCTGTAATCTTCCTTGTAGATATTCCTATCCCCCTTGATTGTTTCTGCAATTTTTTTTGGATATGTTTCTTGCTCTGTTGTTTTAGATCTTGATCCTTTTGTTGTTTGATTGTATCCAATTCTGGACTTGTCATGATGATATTTTTGACTACTAATAATGTCATCCAAAACTTTTGAGTTGTTTTGCATATTTTTCTTTTGAAGATCATTTCTTAATGTGACAATCTCTGCTTCCAAATTTCCAACGATCTTGTCTTTTTCTTCTAGCTGTTCTTTGAGTTCTTCTTCAATTCTTTTATCTTATTCTATTTGAACCTTGAAATTTGTGATCATTTGTTCTAGTTCTTGAGTGTATTCTTTCTTGTCTAGTTTTGCTTGTAGTTTCTTGTTTTTCTTTGGATAACTTCTATGGCACGCATTAATTTCTCTCTGTAGTCAAATTTTTCCTCTTCAATTTCTTCTTCGACTTCTTCATATTATTCTTCGGCTTCTTCATATTCCTCTTCAGAGTCTTCTACTTCCATGAATATAACTCTTTCTGCCTCATTGTCACTGAATTCATCTTCATCTAATGATGAGATGTATTCTTTGGTGTACAATCTTTTCTTGAAAACTTTTTTTGTGGTTCTTTTTCCTTCATATGTTTGTTTTCCTTTTGAGCAACCTTCATCATTTCTCTTTTTCTTATAAAGACATTTGTTAGCAAAATGACCAATACCATCACAATTAAAACAAATTAAAGGAAGCTTACCTCTATACCTACCATTGGTTCCCTTATTCAGTCTTTTGACAAAGTTGGCCACTTATTCATCATCTTCTGAGACGTCACTGCTGCTTCTATGTTCTTCTTTTTTCCTTCCCTTTTACTTTGACTTTTTGGATGCTTTGAAGGCTGCTTCTTTTATATATGGATTTTCATGTTCAGTTCTCATTTCATATGCTGTGAAGGTTCCATGTAATTCGTCCATGCTTATTGATTTTAGATATGATATTTCTTCTAGTGATGATATCCTAGGGTCAAATCTCATAGGAAGAGATCTTAGTACTTTTTGAACAATTACAGATTCTTTGATTTCTTCTCCCAATCCTATGATTTCATTTATTGTTTCATCAACTAACTCATAAAAAGTAAGCTGGAATATTCTCATCTTCCTTCATCTTAACATGTTTGAACTAACCTCTGTAAGTTTGAAGATTTTCTTCTTTGAATTTTGAATCTCCTTCATAAATATTTTGAAGTTTGTACCAAATATCTTTAGCGGATTTACAGTGTGCAACTTTGGTGAATACCATTTCACTAAGACCATTCAAAAGTGCATTTTTGGCTTTCGAATTATTTTGACCGAGTTTCACTGCTTTGTCAATTTTTGGCCGAACTGTTGGTGTTGTGTATCCATTGACAATTGATTTCCAAATTTCAAATCCCTATGCATGTATATATGTTTTCATCCTTATGATCCAAAATGCATACTTCTATCCATTGAACTATGGTCTTCCATTTTTATACAAGTTGTTTCTCTCCATGATCTACCTTTTAGTGGTTAAACTGATTTATGAAGGAACCTGCTCTGATCCCAATTGTTGGATTATTTAGAGGGGGGGACGTGAATCAGTAATAGAGAAATTTAATCAATTTTAACCATATAATCGAAGTGTTATATCAATGTAGCATTATCATACAATCATACACATACACAATACACCAGTGTTTTACGTGGAAACCCAAAGTGGGAGAAAACCACATAATGTTTTTTCTTATATGTCTTGAGGAATTACATTCATTGGAAGCACCAAATTTCTTTGTTTTCCAGTTGCAATTGGAAGGAGGCACCAACCCCCTTGTTTCTTAGGCTACAACCTAAGGGAAGCTCCAACTCCCCTATTTTATGGCTACAAGAATAAGGAGGCTACAACCCCCTATGTTCTTAGACTACAGTCGGAAGGTGGCTACAACCACCTGTTCTTGCCCTGTCCAACCACCCTGAAGTAGAAGTAGAATGATGGAAACACCATCACACTATCACTGTGAGATATACTATTGTAAACCTATATCAATAAACTCGAACCATGTATGAACCATGCATCAACCTGTACCTCAACCTGTAATCAACCTATACCATAAACAAGTGCATCAACCATGCATCAACCTGTACCAAACAACTTGTAATCAACCTGTACCATAAACAAGTGAATCCAACCATGTACCAAGTATGTACCAATCATGTGTCAACTACTGATCAACTATGACTCATCAATATGTACCAACATCATCAAATATACACCTCATGTATGTGCCAACTCATCAACTACTTGTCCTAACCATGTACCCAACATGTACCTCAACCAAAATCCCTCATCAATTTCATCATCCAAATATGATTTGTAACTCTGTAATAGACCTTTTTTATATGATCACATACCTACAAACCTTACTTAACTTTCACAACAAGAGACTAGCATTTTCATCAAACTTTTCTTTAGTCTCACATGACTAGTTTGGGATTAGTCAACAACCCTAACCTGAAATAATCATAACTATGTACCTATAATGAATTAAGATCTTAAAATAGTACACAATGTTATTCAGTTTGTTTTATCAAATTCCTCTAGGTGTCACTACTTGGAACCTCTCAGAAAATGAGTTATAGCAAAAATGTCATACCTTGCTGAATTCTGGCTTATTCTAGAGAGCGACCTTGTAGAGCGTGCCCCACACAGAATATTTGTTGAATCAATCTAAATATGTTACAGAGAATACTAAAAAATGAAATATAACCAACATATTTGTTCTTACTAATTTGGATCTGTTATGAATATTTTATGATGTTTTCACCCAAAACACCTGTTTTAGACTAGTTTCAAGACTAGCCACAAACCCTATTTTCCACGGAGTGTAACTCCAAAAATACAACAACCCAAAAGATGAAATTTTTACCACAGATACTTGGATATGTTTCTTCAATGGCCTATCAATTTGACGGTCTGAATCATTCTATAAAAAATGTTACTGCGAAAATGGTGAGATGACTTGTAAATAACATACCCGAGAAAACATCATCAAAAGAATTTATCCTCCCTTGAATTTTGCCCTTCTTTTCTCCACCCTCCCTTTGACATTCGGCTTAGATATGATTTGGTTACCTCATTCACCTATAGATATTCAATATGCTCAAGTGTGATATAAAATGAGATATCCTTGCCTCTTATTTATACTCTCCAAGTGGCTTCCTTAGAAGCATCTTCTAGGTCACTTTGTCCACTTTCCTTATTTTAGGGTTAACCCACTTCTAATTTATCCATTAAATTTATTATTTAAATAATTTATTTTGTATTCACTTTGAATTGTAGTACAATCATCACTTCACTTTATTATTTTCCTTTTAAAATATCTTAAACCACTTTGACTACCTTGACCTTTTGGGGCTTCTAGATGACATATGAGGGTCCTCCAACTTCGTAAGGCCATAACTCTCAAACTGTGAGGAGTTATGTGACGTTCCACATAACACCAAAAATGACATGACATGTACTATCCATATAGAATAGTATTACCTACAAATATAGCAAAAATCATACCATTATCCATCAAACAAACTTGGGTCCTTTACCCAAACCTGGGTTCTCCAACTTCTCATGGCCATAACTCTCTAACCGTGAGGAGTTATGTGACGTTCCACATACCACCGAAAATGGAATGACATGTAATATCCATATAGAATAGTACTACATTCAAATATATTAAAACTCATACCATTATACATGAAACAACCTTAGGTCCATTACCCAAACTGTTGTGCTACTGGAATTTGGTACCAGACATTCTTCAAGGGTTGACATCAATGACAACCAACCTTAATCAACAGAGGAAAACTATATCATTAAGTGAAGAGTAATGTGCAATGAACTGCTAACAAAAACAAGGGTGAATGATGGTTGTATGGCTTTTGGAGGTGGTCGACAAGGGAAAGGAAATCTATGATTTGAAGTTATGGGAGGGAAATGATGGTGTGCGTACTAAATGGGTGGAACTGTTCTTGGAGGGAGAGTACATCTGGAAGGGAGAGGTTCATGAGGGGAAGTGAATTTTCCATAGATAATTGAAAATAATCTGAGGTTTTTTCTAACTGTTGGTAACACTCACTAGAATGACTTTGAATATTAAATACAATATGCCATAGAGAATCAACCAACAAAAGGAATCCAATCAAGAGCTATTATTTGAAATAATGCTATTGAATCTCCTTTCTTAAGCAAGGCTTCCACTTTTCTCCAGGACTAAAGTCCGAAAACTAAGAATATAGTGTTTAAGGGAGATCTGGGTGGGAGGGTCATGCTAAAAGAACTAGATCTAATGATGACTTCTTCCTAGATTAAGACTTCCACTTCAATTTGGGAGTAAAGTAGGCACATTTTTGAAAGTAGGTGCCAACATAGATTTGGATGGGAGGGAACACCCCAAAGGAACCAGATTTGAACTTCTACTATTGAAAAATGAGCATGCTCATATCGATGCTCTAATACCAAATGATGTAAATATGAACCTCTTAACCTACAAACCCTAGTTAGAAGGTGAAACACACAACATAAAAAAAACATAAACCCTTGAAAAATAGAAAAATATCGAGAGAATGGTAATAGTAAGGCCTAAAGGAAAAATGGCTTAATCAGTTATGATTTCCAAATGCCTTCCTTTATAAAGAAATACAATGGGTCCCCTCAATATGCACACATCCCAAGGCCTAGAAATAAATAATAAACAACTCCTAGGTGTAGCATGAAGGCAATAAATACAATGGGTCCCCTCAATATGCACACATCCCAAGGCCTAGAAATAAGTAAAAAAGAACTCCTAGGTGTAGCGTGAAGGCTTAAAAGATGCTAACTTTAAGTGCTAAACATTGTTGATTTCTTGCTAACTAAACTAAACACCTCTTAGTTGAAAGGTATGTCCCAGGTTGGACTGACAATCTACATCATGATTTTATCCAAACAAAACTGAGATAAGAAAAATAACTATTTCATACCACCCTTTCAATTATTAAATGATATTTATATCTAAAACAGAAACTTAAATAAACAAAATATTCAAATTTTGAATTAAATTCAACTCCAAATAAATAGGCTTTCTTAATAAAAACTTAAAAATTAATAATAATACTATTTATTTTATCTAAGCTAACTCAAAATTACTAAAATATTGAAATATCTTTTACATTTTGAAATTTATAATTTCATCTACTTCTATCTAGTTTAGTGTCAATTCTAATAGAGTTATGCATGCAATGATCAAGTTCTATGATTTCTTACATCGATAGGGTCAACCGGTTTTTTCCTTAGTCAAGTAGTAAAGCTAGATTAATAAAATAAATAAAAGTTGCATAGAGGTTTGTCATAATATGACTTGTAAAAATTTGGTTGCATTTTTTTTCTCCCACACTAAACCCTGAAAAGGACGAGGTATAGAATAAAAGTTTCTTGATGGATAGATCACATTGACACATGTAAGTAATGGACATGCATAGTTGATTCTTTAGGTATGCTAGATATTATCTTGTAAGATTGTGTACTTCCTCTTAACTTCTTAATTGTGAATAATTGGAAAACATGGTATTAGTATTTTGTAATTAATATATTTTTATTTTTATTTTATTATTATTATTATTATTATTATTATTATTGTTTTTTAATTTTTTTTTAAAAAATTGTTGTTTTTTAATTTTAATAAATATTATATATTAAACATAAAATAATAAA
This sequence comes from Picea mariana, assembly GCA_032191745.1. Lineage (NCBI taxonomy): Eukaryota > Viridiplantae > Streptophyta > Pinopsida > Pinales > Pinaceae > Picea > Picea mariana. Next base: position 15,103 of record JASDQU010251168.1, read on the forward strand.
TTTAATATATATAATTTTGTTATTGATTTTTAAAATTTTTTTATGATGGATGAAGTATTTATTTTAAAAAAATTAAGTTTTTAATGATAAATGAAATATCTATTTAAAATTTAAATGATTCAAAAATCATACAGAATTTTTTATCTAAAATATTCTTTAACATTATAATTAAATATAAAAACCTATATATTAAGATTTTATTCTACTTATTTTGTTTATCATTATAGTACCTTCATCACATATTTAAACATTCATATACTCATCACATATTTAACCACCAATATACTAAGTTTCATCACACAATTTTTGAACTCTTAACACACATTATTTTTTATTTTCTCATCTCAAATTTTGAATTCTTAATTTAGATCGGATGCCAATTTTTGAACTTTTAATATAGTTTTAATATAGATGGCATTTTTTTTTTCTATTAATTTTTGAATTCTTAATTTAAAAGCTAATTTATGTATTTGAATTCTTAATTTAAAAACTAATTTATAATACACACATGGTTGAACAAAAACACTTAAATTCGTGTATTTGTTTTTGGTTTTTTATGTCAATTTTTTGGTAATATATGGACCAAAATTTAATAAAATAATTATAAAGTACATATAAGTCTGAAACACTAAGAGGAAGTAAATATCTTTTCATAATATTTAAATGATTAAAATTGTTTAATTTTATAATATTTTTGGAAGTATTGAATTTTGATTTTTTTTTAATGTGTATGATAAAAAATAATATATATTTTTTAATGCTATTTAAATTTAAGTAATATTTAGATTAAAGGTATTATAGGGCCCAAAATTTAATAAAATAATAATATAATACATACCTTTAGATTAAAGGTATTATATGTCCCAAAACAGCTAAGAGGATGTAAATATTATAACTTAATATTTAAATGATTAAAATTGTTTAATTTTATAATATTTTTGAAAGTATTAAATTTTGATTTTTTTAATGTGTATGATAAAAAAAATATGTTTTTTAATGTTATTTAAATTTTACATAATATTTAAATTAAAAATAATATTTAGATTAAAAATAAGAAATGTATTTAATTTATGGTTGTTAAAAATTTATATATTAATATGGATTTAGTAAATATGAAAAAAATTTAAGTAATTAAATATTAATTAAAAAATTATGAATTTAATTAATTAATTTAGATTAATTTTTTTTTTTTTTTTTAACT
>JASDQU010251172.1:0-16303 GCA_032191745.1 Picea mariana
TTTCATATTAGACAATGCCAAAAGATCAAGTGGTACCCAAAAAGGTGAAATTTGACGTAGACTTTTAAGGGTGTGTTGAGTGCTCAACACAATCCTTAGTCAAAGAATCAAGATGATGATGTGGATGGTGCCCCATGTCATGATGCAAGTGGTGCCACGGTTTGAGCATTGAAGGTTCCATTTGGTATAGTGATTTGGTACATGTAGGTGAACTTTTATGTGGAGTATGAGTTCCATGTGTCAGGTGGTGATAGTACCACATGTCATGCAAAGAGGGTGTTTCATGTGAAAAGGACTCAACATGGTCGAGAATCCATGACCCAATCCTATGCATCCATCATTGGACCCCTGAAACCATCTGATCTATTGGAGGAGGGAGCTATCAGACTTGGTTATGAGAGTGTGTGGGGTTACCTATCATAGAAACACTCTTATGGGATGACTTTGATAGCGATGGGAGGTGACAAAAATAGTTCTAATAAATGTTGTTTGAGATGTGATGTGGAAAATTCCACATCCACGCCATGAATCAGGTTATGTGTACCAAGAAATCCATGTTAGTGCCACGTAGGAGGACGCATGGTAGTGAGGTGGCCAAGGACTTTGAGAAGCCATAACTTTAGATCTAGATCTCTATTTTGAGAAAAGTTACAGTTGTTTGAAATATCTTGATGAGGAGAAGATGATGGTGCCATCAAAATTAAGTTTTTATATGGTGAATGGAATCAAATTTCTATACCCCATTCCCTTAAAATCTACTTAGGGGGTTGGGTGTGTTACAACAATGACAGAATATGAAAATAATTTTATTTGGATTGTTGAAGTATGCCGGGTTATAAAGGATGAAAAATTGAAGATACAAAGTTTTTTGGGTGGAATACCCTCCTTTTATAACGAAAATATCCAGTCTGATGAGCCTAATACTTTGGTCGAGACCATAAGGAAGGATAAGTACTTGTATGAGCAAGGAAATGACAGAGAGTCTTAGTATAAATATTGGAAGGATAATAAGAAAGAGAAATATGATCAGAGAAAATCAATCCAATGTTGGGGGTGAAAATAAAATCACCTATACAAGGAATTCCCTTAGAGAGGAGATAAAGCGAATATCGTGCACAAAATCCAAGAGGCTATAGTAATAGAATACATGGGAAGAATATATACAGCCTTAGAAGATCGAAAATCAGAGTACAAATCCAATATGATCGAAGTGGAAGGTAAGATCATTATCCAACTTATTTCTATTTAATTGATTTAGGATTAAGCCATTGTTACATCAATCCATAAATAGTGGATATATTACATTTGGAGAAAATTAAGCTTGAGAATTCAAGTTTGGTTCAACTAGCCACTGGAACCAAAAGAAGGATTGATGAGATGGTTAGAGGTTGTTTAATAAGTCTTAATGGAGTACTAATGCTGGTATGAATACCATCCCATTAGGATCTTATGATATCCTAATTGGAATGTATTGGTTGGACAAAGATCATGTTTTCCTAGATTGTCATAAAAATACATTTACATGTCTTGATGAAGAAGGAAAACATAGAATTGTGAAAGGAATTATAAGACCCATTTCTATAAGGGAGATTTCATACTTACAACTCAAGAGATTTTTCAGGAAAGGATGTCAATTGTATGCAGCTCATGTGGAAGAGACATAAGATACAAAATGGCAAAGACTTAAATATTTTCCAGTATTACAAGAGTTTGAATATGTATTCTAAGAAATACTAGGATTTCATCCAAAGATGGAAATAGATTTCTCTATTGATTTAGTACCATGAGTTGCACAAATATCAAAACTCCTTACATAATGAGTGCACCGGAATTAAAAGAATTACAAATGAAACTGGTATAATTGTTGAATAAAGGGTACATATGCCCAAGTGTTTCATCTTGGGGAGCACCAATACTCTTTGTCAGAAAGAAGGATGGAAAATTAAGGTTGCGTATCGACTTTAGATAGTTGAATAAAGCCATGGTGAAGAAAACATACCCTCTACCTAGAATTGATGACCTCTTTGATCATATAAGAGGAGAAAATATATTTTTAAAGATAGACTTGAGATCATGATACCACTAGGTAAGAATCAAGGAAGAATAGTTTCGTAAGACAAATTTTAGAACCAGGTATGGACATTATGAATTTATAGTGGTTCCATTTGGACTGACCAATGCACCAATTATCTTTATGTGCTTAATGATTTTCATATTCAGAAATTATCTAGATAAGTTTTTCATTTTTTTCTTGGACAACATACATATTTATTCTAATTCCGAGGAAGAACATCACTTGAGGTTGGTGTTGCAAGTGATAAGATGTTACACACCTAAATGTCACACCACTAAATATCACACTTAAGTGTCGTATGCACCTTACTAAGTGTCACATGCACTTTATTAAGTGTCGTATGCACCTTAATAAGTGTCAAGTGCACTTTATCAAGTGTCGTATACACCTTACTAAGTGTCGCATGCACTTTATTAAGTGTCGTATGCACCTTACTAAGTGTCGCATGCACTTTTTCAAGTGTCGTATGCACCTTACTAATTTTCACATGAAATTTATTAAGTTTCACAACTTTGACACCATGGAAGAACATTTGTCATAACCCCTAATCATTGTCGAGTAGAAAACCTCATCATGAGAAGGTCAAAACAATGTCGTCTATCTTGATATTTTGAGTATTTTTTAAGGTCAACACTCCCCTGCCCATGTATAGGGAGCATTCAAAAATTGTCGATGCTCCCCTGCTCATCTACAGGGAGCATTCTCAATGCTTTGTGCTCATTGTTAGGGAAGTGTTGAAGTGGTTAGAGGAAGTTGAAACTAATCCACATTATTCTAAGGGTCATTTTTGAGAGGATGAGATCAAGGATCTGAGCCATATCTCTTTGCTCCATCCTAGGAATGAAATCCTAACTTATGGAGCTAAATCCTCAACAATTTCCCAAAAATACTTCATGATGGTTAAGCCTCCAACTCCTATATAACGAGGGAATTCCAAGGTGAAAAGGGAGGAGAATACATGAGAGCATGATAATTTTGATCTTGAAGCATTCAAGAGAGGGATTGAAAGGAGAGCTTGGAGGATCTGCTACAACGTCAACATTGGATTGCAAGAGCTTCACTATGGATTTCCATTAATACATAACTTGGTGTATTCCCTTCATGTTTTGTGTCATTGTCTCATGCATGTATATTGTTGTGAGATTCATCATAGATAGATCTATTTTCACTTGACAATCTAGTGTATAGGAATGTCATTTCTCTTTGTTCTTTGTAGGTTTCTTTCTTGCACCTAAGATCTTGGTCAACAAGGTTAAAGGATGGATTAGTGAGGATAACCAATGTAAGAATAAAATCCCCCCATCTCTTTCTTCTCATTTAATTATATAAATAGGTATAAAGGGAAGTTAGTGTCCATTTGTTTTGTTCTGTCTTTGGATCAAAGAAGGGGTCTTGGTCCAAAGGGGGGTTTCACCTGTCTGAAAGGGGAACTTTACCATAACATAAGGGAACATTAGGTTTATTCCAAGCTTAGCAAGTGTTATTTTTACCAAGAATAGATCCATTATTTAGCGCACATTATTTCAGAATAAGGTATAGCATTAGTCCCAGATAATATTGAAGCCATTAGAGGATGGCCAACACCCAAGAATGTTTTAGAAATGATATATTTTATGGGATTAGCTGGATACTACAAGAGGTTTAAAGAAAGTTTCTCTAATGTTTCTCATCCCATCACTTATTTGAAAAAGAAGGGAATTAAGTTTGAATGGACATCCGAGTGAGAAATTTAATTTGTTAAAGGAATTACTTACTAGTGCACCTATTTTAAACATTGTTGATCCAAATGAGAATTTTTTGGTATACGCAGATGCATGCAAGGAAGGAATTGGTGGATTCCGCACTCAAAATGGACATTTCATTAGTTATGAGTCTAGAAATATTAAAGAACATGAGAGGAATTATTCCACACATGATTTGGAGCTTGTTTCCATATTTCATGCATTGATTATGTGGAGGTATTATCTCAGGGGAAAGATATTTGAATTAAGGATAGACCATAGTGGTCTGAAATATATTTTTGAACAACCAAATTTGAATGCTAGGAAGACAATATGGTTGTAATTTTTAAGTGAGTATGACTTTGACATCAAACATATCAAGGGAAAATAAAATAAAGTTGTTTATGCACTCAGTAGAAGATTAAATCTCATTCATTCTACAACCATTAGTATGCATCCGTTAGATTTGAATAACACACTTTTAGACATTATTGTTATATATCAACATTACCTATAGGCAAAAGAAAGTTTACAACATGACAATGTACAACATAAAATTAAAGAGTATGAGATTAAGGAAGATGGATTTGTTATGCATAAGAATATAATTTATGTTCCTAGTTACAGATAACTTAGGAATTTGGTGTTAAAACAAATTCATAATGTTCCATATGTTGGACATCCCGGTCACCAAAAAACAACTGCAGAAATAAGAATCCAATTATTTTGGCCTGAAATAAAGAAGGATGTTGTTGATTACATTTTCAGATGTATGGAATGTCAAAGAGTGAAGGTTGAGCATAGACACCCGACGAGTTTTCTACAACCATTTCCAATTCCATAGAAGAAATGGGAAGTGGTAACCATTGATTTTATAACTAAGCTTCCTAGGATAGCAAGGCAACATGATTTCATAATGCTATTTGTGGATAAATTGACAAAGGATGCTCATTTTGTTCTTGTAAAAATGACTCATACAATAAACTAATATTGCAAAAATTTACATGAGGGAAATTGCTAGGTGCATGGGATACCTAAGGCAATTGTTTCAAACAGAGACACTAAGTTTACTTCAAATTTATGGAGAGGAATATTTAAAGTATTTAGTACAAATATGAATTTTAGCACAACATACCATCCATAGTCATATGGGTAGACAAAGAGAGTCAACCAAGTAATTGATGACATGTTGAGAATGTATGTGATGGATAAGCCATATAAGTGGGAAGATTACTTACATTTGGTTTAGTTTGAATATAATAATGGGTATCAAGCACCATTTAAGATGAAACCATAGGAATATTTTTATGGTAGAAAATGCAATACTCCATTGAGTTGGGACATCCCAACTGACAGAGTAGTTCTTGGTATATAATTGCTCAAGGATATCGAAGACTAGATGGTTAAAATTAAGTAGAATTTGAAGGAAGCACAAGATAGAAAGAAAATTTCTGTAGATAAGAATAAGACAACTAGAGATATTACAGTGGGAGAGCATGTGCTTTTGAAAGTGAATCCCAAGAATATCTCATTAAAGTTGTTGGATTACTGAGAGGGGGGGGGTGAATTAGTAATGAACAATTTTATTACTTTTAACCACAGTATATTCTTCAAATATATTCAACAATTTATCATTAGCATTCAATATATCATAAGTATTATAATAATAAACAACATCACATCACAATAGATACACAGTACACCAAAATTTACATGGAAACCCAAATGGGAGAAAACCACATAATACTTTTCTTATATATCAAAATAATAAATTCATTGGAAGCACCAATTTCCTAATTCTCTAGCTAAAAATGGATGGAGGCTCCAACCCCATATTCTTAGGATGCAACCTGAAGGAAGCTATATCACTATGAATTTTTTGGCTCCAACCAGAAGGAGGATACAACCCCCTAAGTTCTCCGGATCCAACCAGAAGGTGGATACAACCACTTATCCTTGCCCCATACTGTCGCCCTGAAATATAAGTGTAGAACAACTGTCACTACCAAAATCACTACCACTATCACTGCCACTGCCACTATCAATGTCACTATCACTATCACTGTCACATCAACCCTTAACCTATCAACCTGTCACTACATCCAACTTGTGTTCTTGTACCATACCATGCATCAACTATGTACCAACATGTGAACTATAACATGCATCGATCATAAACGATAACATCAACCATGAATACAACTTGTACAATATACCCTAGCATCAATCATGTATAGACCTATACCATATCATCAATGAAGTATCTCAGGAACCAATTAATTTTCCACATGCATATGCCACCATACAGCATAGGGATATGGAAGAAGAAATCTATATGAAGCAGCCAGAAGGATTTGATGTGAAGGGAAAGAAGGAGTTGGTATGCAAGATGAAAAAGTCCTTGTGTGGTTTAAAACAATCACCAAGGATGTGGTATAAAAAATTTGATACTTATATGTTGGGACTTCTCTTCACAAGAAGCAAAGAGGATCACTGTTTGCATTTTAAATTAATTGGTGATCATTTGATTTATTTGGTCTTGTATGTGGATGACATGTTGCTAATAGAAAACAACAAGGAGATTATTCAGGATGTGAAAAATCATTTGTCCTCTAAATTTTACATGAAGGATCTTGGTGATGCAAATTTCATTTTGGGCATGGAAATTAAAAGAGATCGGAAAAACAAGAAACTCTGGTTAAATCAAAGAAAATATGTTGAGACAATATTGCAGAGTTTTAATATGCAGGAATGTAAACTGGTCAGGGTCCCTATTCCTGTAGGTGTAAAGTTATCTACGGATCAGTGTCCCAAGACATAGGAAGAGGAGGATGACATGTCTCATGTTCCATATGAAAGCGAGGTTGACAATTTGATGTATGAAATGGTTTGTACTAGACTGTACATTACACATGCAGTGGGATTTTTGAGCATGTATATGTCAAAACTAGGCAAGGAGCATTTGACATCAGTAAAGAGGGTTTTTAGGTATTTTTGTGGCACTTCTAGCTATGGATTGTGCTATGAAGGAAGACCAGGATTGAACATAGTGTTGAACATACATGGACTTGTGGATGCATATTGGGATGGAGATCTGGATCGTATGAGATCTACAAGTGGGTATGTGTTTAACCTATAGTGGCACTTTCAACTACAGAAGTTGAATACATGGTAGAAACTCATGAAAGAAAGGAAGTAATATGGTTACAAATATTTTGTTCAGGTATTGGGTTGGTAACACAAGTTGCAAGGATAGATTGTGACAGTAAGAGTGAAATTTTTCTAGTGAAGAAACCAGCTTATTATTCAAAGACAAAGCATATTGATGTTCAATATCACTTTGTGAGAGACATGGTTGAAGAAAAGAAGGTGTTTTTGATGAATGTGGACACTTTGAAGAATGTTCTAGATTCATTAACAAAATATGTGAGCATTGAGAAGTTCTCTTGGTGTAGAGGATCTATAGGCATTACTGCCTTGGATTGTTCACTATGTAACCATAAAACCCTATGTATGCAAAGAAAACAACAAGTGGTAGAATGTTGAATATGTTTTATATTAATTGCACAACTAGAACTAGTGTCCACATTGTGTTATATTCCCCCAAATAAAATTATTTCACCATATGATGTAAATGATGATAAAAATCATTGCATTAGATATCATTCTCCCAACTGGAGGCCAGGCCACAAGTGCAAGAACAAAAAATTCTATCTATGTGAGGTATAGAGTGACAGTAACAAGGAGATACAAAATTCATCTCCATTTGACACAAATTCGTATAATTCAAATGAATAATTAATAAATCTTAGAAGATATGACCATCATAATTCCACTCCAACACTCTCGTCTATTGTGGTGACCAACATTTTGTAACCCAAAACTCTGAGGATTTTTGGATACATTAAAATGAAAAGAGAGACAATGTTAATATATAGTGGTAGTTCTCATAATTTCATTTATACTAAAATATAAAAACAATTAAACATTTTTTGATATCCCTCTTTTGACCTTCAATTCACAATTCTAGGGAATGGATCTACCTTGTGCACAGGGAAATGCCATAAGGTTAAATTGTGAATTAATGATTACTAGTTACAATCCCCCATGTATGCCATGGAAATCAAAGGAGTGGATGTGGTATTAGGATCCCAATGTTTATCCACGGTTAGTACATTAGGTTTAAACATACAAAAACAATTCCTTGACTTCTTCGAAAATGGGAGGAAATACAAGTTTTATGGAATCAAAATCCAACCCCCTCAAATAGTCTTGTTTAATAGAATGAAGAAGATAATTAAGAAAGGATCTTAATATTAACTTTTCCATTTTCATTCAATGGAGGTTTCCTCTAACAAAATTTATGTTCCTAAGGGTCTTAACGATACTCTTCTAAAACATAGTACTATTTTTCAAGACCTACCTTGGGATCTCTCTCTAGCACAATCCATAGATCAGATTATAGAATTAATCATTGATTCAACTCCAATTAGAAGGAAATCCTACACAAAATCCCACAACCACAAATATGAAATTTAATGATTTTTTCATAATTTATTATATTGTGGTGTTGTAGCTAGAATAAAGAGTCAATATTCAGCTCTAGTCCTATTTTTAAGAAAAAAAGATGGGTCCTACATACACTATGTTGATCATTGAAAATTGAACAAAATCACCATAAAATAAAAATTCATCATTCCATTTGTGGATGAACTATTTGATGGACTCCATGGAACTAATTATTTCTCCAATATTGAACTTAAATCAGGGTATTACCAGATAAGAATCCAAGAAGAGGAAATTCTCAAAACTGCGTTATGCACCCATGAAGACCTATATGAATTTTTTGTTATGACGTTTGGACTATCTAATGCACCATCTACCTTCCAGGAAACAATGAAATATTTATTTCATCCATACTTGAGGAAGTTTCCACTTGTCTTATTTGATGATATACTTGTTTATAGTCAAAATTGGAGCCTACACCTTAATCATGTAGAGTCTGTATTGAATATTTCAAAAGAAATTAAATTTTATGCAAATAAATCAAAATGAAACTTTGGACAAAAAGAGATAGAACGTATGGGTCATGTTGTATCAGCTGAAGGAATGAAGGTAGACCCAAAGAAAATTATGGAAATTATAGAGTGGCCTAGTCTTAAAATGATCACATCAATACAAGGATTTATATGCCTTATAGGGTATTATAGAAGATCTATAAAAAATTATGTAGATATCATGGTCCCTCTAACAACGTTGTTGAAAAAAGACGCATTTAGATAGAACAATGAAGTTGAATATTGTTTCAATTATATGAATACTTTAATGACATCCACTCCTATCTTGGTAACCCCAAACTTCATAAATCCATTTTTCATTGAGTGCAACACTTCTAGAACAATAATAGGTGGCATGCTCATGCAAGACAATCAATGCATTTCCTTCGAAATTGAAAGATTAAAACCCAAGGAGAAGACCAAAACTACTTACAACAAGGAAATGCCAGAAATAATTCATTCCTTGGTAAAATGGAAACAATACCTATTTTTTGCTAAGTTTTAGGTCAAGACAGACCACAAAAAATTAAAATATTTTTTAAACCATAAGATCCTATTAGAAGAATACCAAAAAATGGGTAAGTAAATTCCAGGTTGAAGAGAAAGGATAATTTGGTTATTGATTTCTTATCAAGGAAGGATGAGGGTGGTGAAAAAATCTGTGCTATTTTAGTAATCACTCTTGAATGGATCTGAGATGTTCAAGCTGATTATGTGAAAAATGAAAAAAAAAGAAAGATAATTGAGGAGATTGAAAGAAACAATGGAACAAGACAAAATTGTACATAGGAAAATGACATATTTTGGTACAAAGGAAGGATATATTTACTCATCTCTTCCAATTTCAAATTCCAAATATTAAAATAAAACCACAAATCTATCTCTGCATGCAATGTGGTATTTTTCAAAACTTACTATAGTATACAACGATTCTTATTTTAGAATGGAATGAAGAATGATGTCCAAAAATATGTGGTATAATGTGACACTTCTCTGTGTGAAAATTTTGAATTGGTCACTTCTCCGAGTATCTTTCAACCTATTCATGTTCCTAATAAAAAATGTATATAGATATCTATGGATTTCATCATAGTTATTCCTACCTTGGATGGGAAATGTAACACACCACAGCCCCTTAAAATTCATTAGGTTGGTGTGGTGTTAAAAATTCCTCTTCTTAACCATCCTTCTAAACCTAACTTTGATATCATAGCTCTATTATTATCTNAGTTCGAGTTAGAAATATATTTCCTCCAAAATATTTCCTAAGTATGATCTTGCCAAATCAACCTCAGATCCACATGGAATACACATGGGTATTCAATACACATGTCAGTTGATGCATATTTTCTTTCATAAGGACCAAAATTGTCGACCTTGAACCGGCTTCCAAGCCTTCAGACTCAGCCTTCAAGATTCTATAGTTCACATTCCTATTAGACTCACTCTGCCAGGATATCTTTGTCAGAGTGATGAACCAAACTTACAAAAACCCTACCTAAAACCGACCATGGGAACCCAACCATTAGGATAGATAGCTCGCAAAACCATCCAATACTCCCAAAGCTCAATGTTCGATACACTGTTGGACTATCATTATCGGAATGATTATCAAGAAAAACATACTGATATTTCCGAAGGTCGTGAACCACAATAATATTGGGCTCACACCATCAGAATTTACCTATTGGGAAGAGTCATCACACATGCATTTTCCCACAATCCTATTGGGATAGCTCCTTCATTCTCTCTTCTTTGGAAAGGTATTCTAGACTAGATCTTCCAAAAAATCCCTCCCGACGCCTGATCTATAAAAAAATGCTATGATCTAATCTTGATTCCTGATGGATGGTCCATATTCATCCGTGACACTTGGTTAATATCCATCGACACTTACCATTTGGGTCCCACTTGTACCTAGCTACTACATGTCGATCCTTGACTCATCATTCCTTACTGATGTGTACCAACTGAAGGGCCTTCATCTATCATCCAACTGACATGACACTTATTTCTCCATTTGTTGAAGTGGTATTATTTTTCATACCTATCCCTTCTGAGGGAACATGCATGTATGATAGATTGGATGGTGGCGATCACACCCGATCAATGGCCTAGATCAAGGGAAGTTTTCAAGTTGCACACTCTTTAATAGGATTACCTATTTCTGACAAATATGATGACTATAATATGTCTTATCTAATGGTCGAAATCCTTTCGGTCTTAAAGCTGCATGACCTTTAGCATGTTCAGACTATCTCTTTCAAAATCCTAATGTCATTTCTGGACTTTCTGAATAGATCCTTTTGAAGATGCTTTACCGAGAGATATGACAGTTGAGGTCTGAATGATCTAATTCCCCACAATTTTATTGGGATAAAATATGCACAATGGTTAGTTTTATCCCTCGAGATGTTCCAGGATATCAATAGAATGATGTAGAGGCACCCCGAGGGATAAGAATCGGGGTGAGCCTTAAAGCCATGCTTGCAACAATTAAATAATGAAAAAAATTCAGTAAGTTTTTCTCTCTCTCTTATAAAAATATCGGTCCTTAAACAATCTCAGTCTAGATACCAAAAATATCCAACTCCATAAGGAACTTTTCAACGATTGTTTTAGAAAATTTGATTTTAAGGGTGGGGAAATCTTGGTTTAGAAGAAATACATGATAAGAATAAAAGGCACTGCAGCGAATGAATCTTATATCTTATGGAAAAATAATAACATGTTGAGAAATTAAGAATTCAATAGTTCTAGCACATATAACAAATCATTAAAACATGCATCAAACAGTTACATCTTCAAATATCTAAATCCATGGAGGTACCCTCTTCACATCATTAAAAATATAAAGAAATGATAAGAAGTGGTCATTTGTTAAGAGGAAATCCCTTCAATATCATAATCATACAACACACAGTAACATTGAACATGTCATAATACTTGTTTCTTGAGATTTTATTAATGGGGATTTGATACAAGAAGACAAAAATGAGATGGGTGGATTTTACAAGAGCACATGCACAAAAAGAGAAGAGAGAGACTGAAACATAATGTAGGGGATGAATCTAATGAAGCATGCAACATTATTTTTTTTTTGTTCATGAGCATGGTGATAAAATAAATCTAGTTGTAAGAAAATCTTAAATTCCAAAAAGTGTCAAACCTACAAATGAGCTCCTTAGATTGCTTTATAGGCTCTTGATTTGTGATAAAATCGTTCATTTAATCCAATACTACTTCTTGAAAATGGATATTTCTTGTTAGGATCATGATACCTCTCTGGGTTTTCTAACTGATTTCTAACTTAGTTTTACTAGGTGAAAATCATTATTATCACCAAAGATGACCCATTTAGTTGTCAAGGGAAATGTTCCATTTTCCCGATTTCCACTTCTTCCTAGAGATCTCCAGGTGAATTGGTTGATTCCCATTATTGTGTTGAGGGTTATCAACCTAGGTTAGCGAGGAGGAGGGTTGGTTTTTCCCTCTCAGATATTATTGCCCAATGTAAATGAGGCACGATTGACCAATCCTAAGAATCCTCTTCATCAAGATTCTCTAGTGCGTTGATAGGATTGACAATAACACCTTAGGGTAGATTCCCAAATGTCCTTGTTTTCTCATATATTTGCTAATGATACTAGAGAAGGACATTCTCTCACTCGTGAAATGCAAGACACACTATCTTGACATCCATAGCCAAGATAGTTTATTACCTTCTCCCGAAGGGAGAGAATGAGCAAGTGGGTCATCGTTTGTGACACATGGCATCTAAGTAACTCACTTTTAGAAAGAAAACTACTTGCAAATTGGTTTCTTCTGATCCTTTAGTTTTCTCTTATAGTATTTGACAGGTGCTTATGGAGACAACTGATGGGACGAAAATATTTCTCACATGGCCTGATCTGTTGATATCTAGGGCTTGTGTGGGTGTGCATGTATGAAAAATGATTATTATACTATATTATTTGTAAGAAAAAATATGATGATTGGTGAAAGGATGTTGACGTTATTCCAAAATTATTTTTATGTATCATATCTTCTCCAACTGATTTGGCAGGTCGTCAGTGTATCCGTCACGTGCTTGAAATATTCTTCCTTCTTCCCTTGCATGAACACACGTCTCGTTCTCAATAGCTTAATTATTTTAAAATTATGGGTGGGGATGAAAATTGTTGAGTGAAGTCATTTGTTGTCATCGTAGTTCCATAGACATGTGGTAGCTTCCCATTGGTCCATGTCACCACTAATGTGTCTTTGGGGTCAGTCTATGTGTATATGATTTTATAAGGTGGTCAGAATCCCCGGTGGGAATTTTCTATGTAGGTGGAATTCTCATACTAGCTCTGGAAAGTTTCTTATTGGTGTGTTAGGTTGTCCATAATTCTCTTGAGTGTGCTAGGTGGATTGTTGAATCAAATCTAGGTGTCGTTGAATGGGAAGACAGATGTGTGTTGAGTGGCATATAAGTGTCTTGGAAAAACTAGAATACCATTGTCATGACCCAATGGGAGTGGTATTACCTTATATATTATTTTCATGAAACACCACTCACTTCTCAACACATGGCTCTCAAAATCACCATTGCACCCCATATCCATGTTAATCCTCATGCATTTTCATGATGTGACATTGGATTTACATCGTAGATTCAGGCTCACTTGTAACCATTGGATGATTGGGTCCCACACTTTCCATAGTGGTAAATTCTTAAGCCTTGGTCGCAAGATATAACCCATATTTGAAAGGGGCTCAAGTCTATTTGAAGCACAATTAGCCCTTTTTTAATCTCTCGATAAGCACCTAGATGCTGGAGACTTAGCCTTGGGCCCTTATTTCTTGATTTTTATTTTAATTTCTTTAGGGATTGAACGTTTTCTAGTGCCTTTTGGTCCAATATCTCTATAAGTTTGACCCCATATTCTATTTTTTCAAATTAATTCTCATAACCTTGATCAACATGTGTATCAGTGATTGGATCAAATATGGTACTAAAAATTAGTCAGTCAGATTAACCTTATCTAAAACACAAAATCCACTAATGGTTTTTCGAATAGACCCTTCCAATGATGCCTCCCCAAAGGATATAATGACTAATAATGATCACGATCGATGATCCTCGATCCTTTTAGGCTTACAAGTGCTCAAATTTTAATGGCACTTTTCTTGATCCCAAATTTGACAACAGGAGGACACTTGTCCCTTCTTTCACCTCCCAGTAAAGGTTCCACTACAAGGTTTTGTCATGGTTATGGAATGAAGGGACTAAACAGATAAAAGTCTATATTTTCATGAATTCCTCCGACCCTCAACATGGTTCTTCTAACTAAACCCGATCATTGTCAATTATGAAGTTAAAGAGTTTTAGGGAAGAGCACACATGCCTGAGTAAATAAAATTCTTTACTCAATTCTTGTTAAAATTGGAGGTTTGAAAATAGTATTATAGATACATTGTGTATGCATTAAACAAAGGTAACTATCTTAAAAAATTACCCAACATACATGAATTTCAAAATATTCATTCATGTCATTCACGGTTCTCTGCCCATGAAAATTTCAACTTTATGAAATGCAAGAAGATGCATATTTCATAGATAGAAAACCTTAAACCATACAAAACTTAAATTAGAGACTTATTTGTTCACATATGTTGGCTAGACCAACTGAATAAGGTTGAGAATTTTCCACCCAACCATAGGCTCTGTTGCACCAAATTTTCTAGAACAACACCCCCATTCCAGACCATGATACTACTAGGGAACTTAGGTTCCTAAGGTGAAATTGGGTCGAGTGTGAAGTCCATTCTCCTCCACTGGATTCAATGGTAGGGATTTCCCTTTTTAGCCACCAATCTAGGGCCCCCTAATGTTTTTATTAGTATCCTTCTTAGTTGGGTAACCTCTACATATGGATTCCCTTTTCTACTACATAGTCCCTCGGCACCCTCCCCTCTCAGTTCTGATTTTCCTATCCAACATGCAATGGGCTTGAGAGCCTCTTTCCAAGTTGGGTTAGGGTCTTTATCTACTTGAAATTCAACAATGAGTTCTCTACTTGTGGAAACATTTGTTCTCTTTTATTCTCTGCTTCCCCATAATTTTCCTTCTCCATAAGATTCATGACTTGTCCTTCTGTGTGTCATAGGAGCTCATGGGTTAATCCTAGAAAAATGAGGTGGGTAATCTATTGTACCCTATATTATAGTCATGATTCATCCTAGCCAGTCTCCCATACTCCCATTCATTGTAGGTGGGTGATTTCCCAACTACCAACTCTCTACAATATCTTATTTTTAAAAGGGAAGAGAGGGAAGTATCTTCAAATATGAGATTTGGAAAATATGGCACTAAGAATGTTTAATCAATGGTAAACCTTTCCCCCTCACTCGTTCCACTAACAGTATCATGGTCTCTTTTGGTATTCATGTTGATTGTGGAGCCTGATTATCTTATTGATTCATAGGTCTTATTTAAGCCACGTTTGGACCCCATTACATGAAGGGGGGATGTGGGGGGGATTTCCCCCCAACATATCTCACCAGGGGGGGGGAGAGAAATTTTGTAACCCCCCTTTGGTGGGGGTTCAGTGGCAGTTTCCCCAAAGAGTAATTTTTGACAGATTTGGTGGTAGCATTTATGTTAGGGTTTTTTTTCCCTAGAAGGAAATACTCTTTTATGAGGGAATTGTATTGTGACTATGTATGTGAGTGAATATTATATTATGAGAGAGGATATTTTGAGAGAAATAAGAGGAAGTTACAATGGTTATGTTGTAGGTTGTATCCCTTTAGTTTTTGGATAATAATAAAGGAAGGATTTGGAAATTTCTCTAGTGGACATAGCCCATACTAGGTGAACCATGTATATTTGTGTCTTTATTTTATTGTGTATATTCTATTTTTTATTTATACATTTGTTTTATTTTGTTTCTCAGTGATCCTGTTTTTCTATTAACTGGTATCAAAGAGAAATCTAACTCACAAGAAAATAGGTTTCCTAGATTGAGTGGGAGCAATGGCAGAAGATGGAAATTTTAAGTTTGAGAAATTTAATGACCAAAAATACTAGTTATGGAAGATGGAAATGGAAGACTATATATATCAAAAGGATATTTTCCTACCATTGGGAGGAAAATAAAAGAAGTCATTTAGTATGAAGGACGAAGAATGGGATATTCTTGACAGAAAGGCACTAGGAATGATACGGTTGTTCCTGGTAGTTTCGGTGGCTTTCAATATTTCAAAAGAAACAAAAATGGAGGATTTGATGAAGGAATTGGATAAGTTGTATTAAAAACCCTCGAGCTCCAATAAGGTATTTATAACAAAGTGATTATTTAGTATGAAGAAGTCAGAAGGTGGGTCTATTTCCGACCATTTAAATGAATTTAATATAGTTACTAATCAGCTAAGTTCTGTAAAAGTGGAATTTGATGATGAGGTTA
>JASDQU010251177.1:0-15286 GCA_032191745.1 Picea mariana
AATGATTTGAGGTTGAAGACAGGAAGTCTCATGTCTGTAGATTGAAGAAATCCTTATATGGATTGAAGCAAGCTCCCAGAGCTTGGTATGGCCGTATAGACAGTTTCTTGACGAGCTTAGGCTTTACCAAGAGTAAAGCAGAGTCAAATCTCTACTTCAAAATTATGGATAATGAGCCAGTAATATTACTGCTATATGTGGATGACTTATTCTTAACTGGAGAAGAAAATCTCATCGATGAATGTAAAAGGATACTTTCCTCTGAATTTGAAATGAAATACCTTGGCCTAATGCATTGTTTCTTAGGTCTTGAGGTATGGTAGAGTCCAGAGAGGATCTTCCTTAACCAAGGGAAGTACACGATCGAGATCTTAAAGAGATTCGACATGCTGGAATGCAAACCCATGAATACACCCATGGAAGCGTTGTTGACAGAAAAAGCACTTTCGGATGTTGTTTCAGTTTGGGATTAGCCATGATCTCATGGAAGAGTAGGAAGAAATCCAGTATTGCTCTCAGCACAACGGAAGCAGATTACATTGCCGCATGTTCTTCTAGCTACAAAGCTATATGGCTTCGTAAGTTGTTGACCGTTCTATTTGACCTAGAGATGGAAGCAACCATGATCTTATGTGACAACCAGAGCTACATAAAGAGGACAGAGAATCATGTATTCCATGATAGGTCAAAGCACATAGAGATTCGATATCATTACATATGTGACATGGTGCAGAGAGGAGCCTTGAAGCTTCTGTATGTTAGCATGGATGAACAGGTTTCTGATGTGTTGACCAAACCTCTATATTGTGTAAAGTTTGATCACTTTCGAGATAAGCTTGGTATAATTCTAAAGGACCCTCCCTGAAAGGGGGAGTATATCTGATTCTTTGCTTCTGACCTTGCTGTTAGACGTAAATTAAGATGATGTGTGTGTTCCTTGCTTCTGACCTTACTATTAGACGTAAAGCAAGATGATTCATTACTTCTGACCTTGTTGTTAGACGTAAAGGAAGATGATGTGTGTGTTCCTTGCTTCTGACCTCGCTTTTAGACATAAAGAAAGATTATTCCTTGCTTTTGACCTCACTGTTAGACGTAAAGCAAGATGGTGTGTGTGTTCCTTGCTTTTGACCTCATTGTTAGACGTAAAGCAAGATGATTCCTTGTTTTTGACCTCACTGTTAGACGTAAAGCAAGATAATGTGGGTGTTCCTTGCTTCTGACCTCACTGTTAGACGTAAAGAAAGATGATTCTTTGCTTCTGACCTCGCTGTTAGATGTAAAGCAAGATGATGCCTTGCTTCTAGCCTAGTTGTTAGACGTAAAGAAAGATGATGTGCTCCTTGCTTCTGACCTAGTTGTTAGACGTAAAGCAAGATGATGCGTTCCTTGCTTCTGACCCAGTTGTTAGATGTAAAGAAAGATGATGTACACCTTGCTTCTGACCTAGTTGTTAGATGTAAAGTAAGATGTGAATTGCATTGAGCTACTAGCTTAACAGCTATGACATAGAGCTAGTCTAGTACTGTGATGGGTCAGCCTAGTGCTGTGATGAGGTATCATTTTTTATACTGATACATATTGATGTAGATGATGATGGAATTCCTTTATGAATGATGATGTTGCTGATGAAGAAAACTTTCGATGATTTATAGATATGCCAGCCAAGATGATATTGATGATGTTGTCCTCCCACTTGATGTTGTTGATGATGTTGTCCTCTATCTCTCTCGCATGATGTTGCTGAGGAATACCCTTCTTGTTAAGGGGGGGGTGTTGAAATAATGTAACTGCAAAGAGTATTCTTATTATTATTGATATTTTATTCATAGGATCAATCCCCATTATGGATTGATCATGTTGGATATTGTAATAAGACCAAATCCCCTTTTGCGGATTGGTGGGTTTACCCAGAAATATAATAAAGGTGGGTTTACCCACCCAGATTAAGAAGTCAGACCTACCAATGAAGAGACACTTCACACATGCCAGAATTTGTATAAATAAAGGATGCTAGCACCTCATTTGTACACAACTCACTTGCTCAATTTGAGAGACAAGTTCTGATCTATTACCTGCAAAGGAGAGAGAGAGTGGTGCATATCTTGGGAAAGGACTTTCTGTTTTAGCATAAGATCTCTTGGCATTGTATTGGCTATTTATATTAAGGACGTTTTGTTGGGTTTTCTTCCCCTAGAGGGTTTCCCAGGATAAATGTTGTGTCTCTTGTGAATGTGTATTTCTCAGTGATCTTGTTCTTATGTTGCTATTATCTATTGAAATGCAAAGAACTATAATAATGGCATAAAATTTGTACAAACCAAGATAGTGAACAAATGTATGGAAGGCTACCTTCGTTGCTTCGTCTCTGATAAACAAACGCAATGGTTCAAATGGTTACCCTTGGAAGAATGGTGGTATAACACTTCCTTTCATACTGCAACAAAAATGACACCATTTATTGCACTCTATGGATACCACCCTCCTTCCATCACTTCTTCTCTAAAATAAAAATCTAAGGTTCAAGCAGTGCAAGATCACATCAAGCATCAACAACAAGTTCTCCAAATATTAAAGGACAACCTGACCATGGCACAAAATCATATGAAACAACAAGCAGATCAACATCGTAGTGAAAGATGTTTTGAAGTAAGGGATTGGGTGGTTTTAAGACTACAACCATACAAACAGATGTCCCTCAAGCAAGCCAAGAAAGATAATAAATTATCACCAAAGTACTATGGACCTTATAAGGTGTTGCAAAATATTGGTACTATGGCATACAAATTGGAGTTGTCTGCATCTTCACTAGTACACCCAGTTTTCCATGTTTCATGCTTAAAGAAGGTTATAGGTGACAAGATACCAATTCAAACTATATTTCCAGAACTTGAAGAGGAAGGAAAAATCATATTGGATCCTAAAGCCATCACTGACACAAGAATTCGCCAATTGAGGAATAGATCCATTTCAGAGTATCTCATTAAATGGAGGAAACTATCGGCTGAAGATTCCACTTGGGAAGATGAGTCTTTTATACAGAAGCATCCAGAGTTACTCAAGAATTGCGGACAACACTTGTCTCAAGGGGAGGGGCATGTTAAGCCCTAAATAGTGCCTCATTACCCCTTAATTAGGGAACATTATATTAGTAATGTTATTTTATTTATGTCGGCTTTAGTCCATTAGTTGTAATTATACCTCCTAGTCTCCCATATATACCAAGGAGACATTTTCATTTTGAATCATCTTGTAATTGTACATTTATGTGGGCATAAGGACGTTTCCCCCTCGAAGAGGCTTTTTATCTGAGTTTCTCTCTTTTTCAAGGCGTTGATTACTTATTCTGAGGTTTTTCTATGCTATATTGATATTTGGTTCTTAACAACATCAGAAAATAGTAATATAGAGTCATCAAATGCACAAAAAGAACACATGATAGCCTAGATTTAGTGCAAGAATGAGAGATTGCATACATCAATGGGGTATTTTATGCAAGTGTAGGAGGCAACATGCATCAACCTAAGTTCAATGCAAGCGTAGAGGTGAAAAATACCAATGGTACCAGTGGAGGAGAGAGGATCAAAGGAAGATATGATGTCACCATTGGGAGGGGCTCCATAGTTGCAAGCTATGGAATGTGACCATTAAGGGGGACATCTTGGAAAACTGACCAAAGAAGTGATAGTTTATCCTAACTAGGTAGAGTTTATCTCAAGTAGGGTCTTTATTGAGATAATGACCTATAAAGAACCCATTGATATTATGACCAAATAAAAATGGAGAAAAAGGGGTGTAAGGAAGAAGATCTAAGGATGATCCGAAAAGATCTTTTAATGACTATGGTTGAGTTATTAAGCATCTGTTTATTAACCATCCAGGAAACTTAATGAAAGAGGATGAAGACAAGAGAATTATATCACAGCCATAAACTCATATACAAAATTGAACATAAGCAATAAGAATAGCAAACCATAACAAGAGAATTTATAATGGAGTTAGGCACAAAATTGCCTACGTCTCTGGGCCTTTGTCTCAGTGGGGGAGGCTTCTTTATTAATTCTTCAATGCTTACAAAGTACAGAAAAGGTACATCAAATGGATCTCATACTAGTCTCACTATGTTCTGCTTGACCCTCAGAAATCCAACACAACTGACGGCACTGAAAAATCCGCAAACATCTCCTCGCCAACAACTTCCCTGCATAAAAATGGCTTTGGCTTGGCTTTGCTTCAGCATAGATCTAATATGACTGCCCCCCATGGCCTCAAACAAGCATATTGTTTATAGATCTGAAGTTGGTTATCCTTCCCCAACTTCCTCCCAAAATTCGGGCTCAAAAAGAGCCCAATATCTCCCAAAAATGGGCCAAATCCTCCATTAACAGGCAAAAAAATCAATAAAATCCATGTTGTATAGTTAAAAACCCACTTTCTGCAATAATAAATGGCTTAGCCCCCTATACTAGTGCGCGCCCCCCTATTAATGGTCATATGCATCTTAATTTGGCCAAATGTTGGCCCTTAAATCACGCTAGCTCCTGAGTTTATGGCACGTTTGATGTAACATCGGCCTAATAAAGAAAATGTGTGTGCCCTTGTAGAGATAGCCCCCCTGGTCTTGTGGAAACCCCCCATGATCTGAGGGATTATGTGTAGGGCACATGGTGGTTATGGATGGGCCACTCCCCTGTGGTTATATCCAACAACAATTATAAGCCCCAGCCCCCTTCTGCCCATACAGTAAAACAATACACTTTATTTATAATAAAGTGGGTTTCAATTAATAAGAAATAATATGGCACGTTGGTGTTTGGTCCTTTCCCAAATACTTGTGCTTGTTCATAGGTCATGGGATCGAACCCCATGAGCTACAATACAATTTTTCCCACTCAACTAGTGATGGGGTGCCACGTGGCAGCCCATGTCTGGGCCACGTGGTACCCTTTCATTGGTCCTCAACTGCCACTTGTCAACCTTGCATTGGTCCCTGTCACTGCCCAGTCACCCTGCTGCCTGTGCTTCCACATGTCACTTTTTTAATGTCATCATGATGACATCAGCAGGATGTCACGCTGACATCATCATTGACTTTTTCCAGTTGACCTGTTGACTTTTTAGCTATTTAGGAATATGATCAGAGTGCGATAATTCTTGCATACAACGTCCATTTGAGAAAGTAAATATATGGCCGGAATCAGTGCGAAGAGACGGTCACAATGGAAATGGTTTCATCTAATTCCAAGAATTTTCATTTTTGAGCCTTTTCTAGACCTGAGAAGCCTCTTGGATTTGATTCTGGATAACACCTCTCCACTAAGGACCTTTTGGTCCCCAAAATGTTACTGACTAGTTAACAAGCTCAGGATAGGCCACCCAGCTTGTCCTCTGTCTTTTAACTCTGTCCTATGCACTTGTCTCATCAAGATCAACTGTAACACAATCGTGACAACTGACAGCATATTGTTAGCCATTTGAACCCTGTCACATTTTACTAAAGCCACTATCATCCATGTAGATAACATTACTAATGATAGTATCAAAAACATAATTGCAAATAAGTTGATATACTTTAATATTTTCACGACATGAGCTCGTATTGAAGAAAACTGTGATTGATTTTCCATTCAACAATCATTTCCTGTTCTTGCTTAAGATCGATTACTTCATTTGAAACAATTATTAGTTTGTTTCTTGCTTGTGTTGCCTTCTTTAATTGTTCCATTGTTTGAAGTGTTTTATTTTCATTAACATGATGAGCATGAACCACATAATCTTGATCTACTTTGGTTAATTGATATTGATTCTTTGTCCTATAGAAGATTGCCTTATGATCATATAAGTATGGACTACCTAAGACCATTCCACATTCACTTAAAGGAACTACATCACATGTTACATCATCCACATACTTAGATGAAATTGCAAATTTGATTGTGCACTGCTTTGTTATGTGCATTTGATGATGATTTCTTATCCATTTAAGTGTGTAAGGCTTATGATGTACTTGTGTTTTGAACCCCAATTGCTTAACTAATTCTTCTGAAATTAGATTAGATTGAGATCCATTGTCAATTAATGTGTCTATCTTAGTGTGTCGTATGATGGTCCTTATATGAAACAAGTTAGTTCTACAATCAATGCCTTCACCAATTTTACCTGTCATACCAACAAATGAGACCTTTGATTCATCACCTGAATCCAATCCCAAGTCTGTGGGTCTTGTTGTCATTGCAACTGTTTGCCTTCCCTTCTTTTCCTTGAACCACTTTGGCCTCTTCTCAGGATGCAACTTCCAACAAAGGTCCTCATCATGCCCCTCTTTCTTGCAATGCTTGCAAGAGGGCTTATCTTCCTTTATCGCCACTGCATTTTCCTTTTTTCATGTCCTCTTCCCTTGAAGATGATTCCCTTGATACATCTTCTTTCCCTGCTTCAATGTATGTCGCTTGAACAGAAATCTCATCAAGGTTAGTGGGTCAAAACATGAATAAAGTGGGTTTCAATTAATAAGAAATAATATGGCGCATTGGTGTTTGGTCCTTTCCCAAAGTCTTGTTCTTCGTCATAGGTCATGGGATTGAACCCCATGAGATCCAATACAATTTTGCCCACTCAACTAGTGATGGGATGCCATGTTCCAGCCCATGTCTGGGCCATGTGGCGCCCTTTCATTGGTCCTCAACTGTCACTTGTCAACGCTGCATTGGTCCCTGTCACTACCCAATCACCCTATTGTATGTGCTGCCACATGTCACTTTTTTTATTTCAGCATGATGATGTCAGCAGGACATCATGCTAACATCATCGTTGACTTTTGCCAGTTGACCTATTGACTTTTTAACTGTTTGGGAATCTAATCAGAGTGTGATAACTCTTGCATACAGCGTCCATTTGAGAAAGTAAATATATGGTCAGAATCAGCGCGACGAGCCGGACACAATGGAATTGGTTTCGTCTAATTATAATAAGTTTCATTTTTTAGCCTTTTCTAGACTTCAGAAGCATCTTGGATCCGATTCTGGATCAAAGGAGAAGAAGCAATAATTTACCCAAGCATTTGAAGGACTATGAAAAGAGGAAGAGTATGTAGGAGAGCATGGAACACTAGGATAGGAAGAAGACAAGGGGAGAACTAGGTAATATTGGGTGCTACCAGGTAAGAAGTGGCTAGAGTTGATAATGGGAAGTCTAAGCTAGCCCAAAAAAACTCCCAATAGGAACAAGGCTTCATTCAACTTGATAATAGTGTGTTAAGACATGGGACCTTTTTAATGTTATAAACTTTTTATTTTGACAACTAATAGAAAGATAAGGAAAAGAGAAGGCATAGAAGAATAAGGGGCTACCTCATTGTTGTAACCATCGAGAGGACAAGGGAAAGCAATTATGGAACTAGGTATAATAGATCATATATGTATTTTGTTAATTCTTGTGTGGTAGAAAAAAAAAATATTGAGTTAAAAATCATTGGGGAGGTTTGGGATTTAGAATGATAATAGTAGAGTGAGAGTGCACCCATGTGGAAGGATGAGAATGTATTATTTAGAGAGTTTGGAAGAGGGATAGTGCAACCATATGAGATGAGATGGATTGATGTGATGTAAAAGTGAGAGAGAAAGTTATTTATGTATTATGTTTTGTTAGGTCTTAACATTATAAGTAAGAGGTATTGCAAGAGGTGAGTTCATAGTTTTTGTCATCTTTATAGAGTTGATAAGTATTGCAATGAGCATATTATAAAGAATTTCATTGTTTTTGATTGGGTAGAAGGATGAGAAGGTATCATTTGGAATGTGTGGAAGAGAGAAAGTGAAACCATATGAAATGGTTGGATGTGAGTTACAACTAAGAGAGAAAGATATTTACGTAGGATGTCTTGGTCACACCATTACATGGAAAGGGTATTGCAATAAAGATGAGTTCATAGGTTTTGTTATATTTAAAGAGTTTATAGGTATTTCAATGGACATCTTATAAAGAATTTCATTGTTGTTCATATGATATGTTCAAGAGTAAATTAGAGTAATCAAGGGGATATACATAACATTCAACATTCTGTTGAAAAATCCCTATGACAAGAGTGACTCCACAATGTTTATTAATGAGAAGATGAGTTCCATCCTATTGTACAAATCCCCAATGATAAGGAGAGGGGTGAGGAGTGATAAAAAATGCGATTAATTTGGTTACAATTATCAAGGATTATAGTGTCAAGTTGGTCTTTGATCTAACAATTATGAGTAAAAAGGAGACTTAGAGAGGGGAATAAATTTAATTCATCATTATGAGTAATGAGGGATCTTTTTCAATAGATTTTGGAATAGGGACTATTTTTTGTTGGGGAGAAGTTTCCAAATATTGGTGTACCCTAGCATCATCAAGGGATTTCTCATCTATGTACAAGGATTTGGATGTGAATTATTATTATATGAATAAGCATTTTGTAGTAGTGTCCTTTGGAGCCTTATAATAATTGCACTAACATGTGGGATGAGAGGAGGGGTCTAGATTATTGGGATTAGCTTCATGCATTGTTTAATAGGAACTAGGATTTGGACTAGGGATAGAAATAAGGTTAGGATTATGGAAATGAATGAAGTGAGGGATCTTTTCTAATTTATTTTCCGCAATGAGGATATGGATAAAGACTTTGTTTACGGGGGTTCTCTAAAATAGTTATACTTCTTTATAAAAAAACTACAAGTAAACCAAAATTATATTTAAAATACCTCTTTAGGGTTCTAGATTTATAGTTGAAATTTGAGCTAGTTAAAGAGTGTACACTCGATGTATTGTACAACCACCTACACATTAAATTGGACAAATAAATTAGAGAATAAAAAAACCACATGGATCGTGGCATATGTGCAATATCTACACATTAAATTTGACAAATAAGTTGACAATAACAAATAAATTAGACAATAAAAACACCACATGGAACTTGGCATATATATCAATATCTACATATTCATGATGACTATTAACTTTTACTAGTATAAAGCCTACTTTTAAAAAAACGTCAAAACCCTTACCTTTTCATTGTCCTTTTGCCAAATCCATTAGCCCATACAACTTGATAAGAGTTGTCCACGAGATGCATTTCCATCACCAAGACCTGTATAAATCATAAAAGACAATTTTTTTATATGAGTAAATAACTAATAAGCAAATAAGCATGCATTTAGTTATGTAAAATACTCTAGAAAAAAATTAAGTTGTCGCATACCTTAATGAGCTTCTCTTTGCTTCGAGAATAGGTTATTCTCTACTAAACAGGGCCAACCACGTGAAGGTGGAAGCTCATATGGCCCCTCCCCCCCCTCACATCACTCTCAATTCCCCATACCCAACAAATGATTTTCTTTATATAGAAAAAATATAGACATTCATGCATAACTAGGATAGTCATCAAAACGTATGAACATATAAACATCAATAAAGATACAAATACAAGACATGAATTTATACATCTAATTTTTCTTTGATTTTTGTTTTTTTACATTCATAAAACTGACAATTGGGACATCATAATCATCCAAGGACATTGTATTTTGTGTGCCCTGTCCTTCTATTGTTTGTGTGTGCTCATGTACCATACTTCTGGTATGTCGCTAAGAAGGGTTAGCTAGCATTTGTTCAGGGATGTGAACTGGAACAACGAAAATGATCATATCGATATGTTGAAATATAATTGAAATAACTAATTCATTATTTTGATTAACATTACACTATTTCTCTTTACCTATCTCTGTAGCTGCGATAGTTGGTGCATTAATTTCCTGTCCACTTGGTTTCTCTCGCATTTCACCCTCCTGAGCTACATGCTCTTCAATTTTGAGAAGATAATATATAAGTATAAGTCAAGAAATAAATATCTACAATCACAGTAAATATTTCTAATTCTGAAGCATACATACCGGAATGGGTACTCTGCTCTACACTATCACTGGACATGTGCACCCTTGTACGACACGGTGTTTGCTGAATACCGTTGGATTCACTAGTACGGTAGCACTATTGCTTGAAAACAAACATAAATACTTAGTTAAGGGTGATATAATAAAATATGAATAGACTTTACAAGCATGCTATTGTGGTTTCATTATTCATTTGATTTACCTGCATGGCTAGGGAGATAGGAGTCTCACCCAAGCTTTTTCTATATTGAGTCACACTTTTAAAACCATGCTTATAACCAAGATTTAGGTCCTCGTCGGTGGCAGCAGTGTCGAACATATTTAACTGCAATGCATAACACCATTAAAAATACCAATAACAAAAACATATATTTGTTCACTACTGTTAAATAAATATTAACCACAGTTAATCATTTAAATATTACTATTCATGATTTTAGTTTTCCGTAGCCACCCTGGCCTAGTTTTTGTTGGCCGTGTTTTTCCACTCTGGCATTTGTTTCTTTAGAGGTTTCTGGTAGCCTACATATGGAATTTTTGAAAAAAAATAGATATCGGAATTGTTACTTAAAACAAAAAAGAAAAACATAAATGCTCATATTTCACTGATAAAATGACATGTGTTGTACCTTACTTGACCAACTCGTGGCTTGCATCCTTGTTTTTAAAACAAATTCTCCTTTTCATCCTCTATTAGTGCCTTCCACTCTTTCTCGAGAACCATGGGAGGGCACTCGTTCTTGAGGTCTATTTGCAATTTATCCCTATACTGGGCCCTAGTGTATTTTAAACTCTCGTTGGCTAACTTTGCAACCACTTTCTTGTTGAAAGTGTCGCTGAACAAGTTTACCATGTGATCTATTAAATCATCTTTCTTTTTTCTATCTTGGCCATTCCACCATGTGCAAATGGTGGGTCCAAACAGCTCCAATGCTTTTTCATGTAAGTTTCTATAGAAAACATTGTTTCCTACAGAAGCGTGTTATCCATTAATTTATAATAATCTCAACAAATGTCCATTTCAATTTCATGAAAAAAATGAATCAATTAATGGAACAATTACCTGCAATCTTCTGAATCTTGATCAGAACACATGCATCATCCACCAAAAAGGTGACATCTAGTGATCCGATGCTTTTAATTTGTTCTACTCCATGTGGAATAGTATCCTAACCATCTACACTGTGTTCCTCTCTAGATTCATCATGTGGAGTCCCAGGCCCGACTCATCATGCTCCGGCATGTCATGTCGGTCAAAATCATTTCGCTCATCAATGGATTCGAGGGGAACCTCGGGAGGCTAAAAAGGCCTCACTTGCACTTTTCTATGTCGACCTTTTTTTTGCATTGGACCATCACTGCTACCTATAACAGTTGCAGGATCAACAGGTTTCCCACACATGGGGTTTAAAAACTCCTACAAACAGAAAAATTTTCTTTATCAGATCATATACAAAATATAAAACTAAAAAAAGAATATGAAATTGTCATAGCTAATAAAAATATGTAAAGATGCCACTTACCCCAAAATTAGTTATTGTATTTTGTAGCTCTACAATTATTTCCTTGTCCTCCTGTGTCGGGGGTCTTTTGCTAATCAAACCTATATATTCTATGTTATCCTTATTCAATGCCTTCATTACAATTGTCATTGGGTCAGTCGAATAAAATATTTTGTCCTCATCAATATCCTTTGTGGGAGCCTCCCCACGTTGACCATGCCACAATACATTGATGAATAAAATTAATAAGATGAACTTTAACAATTGAGAGATTTAGTTGTTGTAGTCATAAGTTGTTGCTGTATTTAACATTTACATGGTGAGGCATTGCGGGTGCGTTCCCACAGTCACCCTGGACAAATGTTGACACAATAAATCAATCAACAAAAGTTATGAAATTCACCTGTAACATTATAGAAATGAAATATTGCAGTAATATCATAAAAACAATAACAAAATTTCAGAAATTTAGTTGTTGTAGTCATAAGTTGTTACTGTATTTAACATTTACCTGCTGAGGCACTGCAGATTCCTTTCCACAGTCACCTTGTACAGATGTAGCAAGTGAAACTCGGACACGGTCACCCTGGACAGAAGTTGACACAATAAATCAATCAACAAAAGTTATGAAATTCACCTATAACATTTAAAAAATGAAATATTGGAGTAATATCAGAAAAAAAAAATAATGAAATTTCAGAAATTTAGTTGTTGTAGTCATAAGTTGTTACGGTATTTAACATTTACCTGCTAAGGCACAGTGGGTTCCTTTCCACGGTCACCCTGGAGAGATGTAGCGGGTGATTTTATACCATGGTCACCCTGGATAGATGTTGACACAATAAATCAATCAATAAAAGTTATGAAATTCACATGTAACATTAAGAAAATGAAATATTGTAGTAATAATAGAAAAAAAATAATGAAATTTCTAAAATTTAGTTGTTGTAGTCATAAGTTTTTACTATATTTAAGATTTACCTACTGAGGCGAAGTAGGTTCCTTTCCACGGTCACCCTGGATAGATGTTGAGACAATAAATTAATAAACAAGAGTTATGAAAGTAATTGTAAAAAACATTATGTAGTAAAAATTTGAAATATTGCAACGATAAATTGTAACAATGATTGATCAAAGGTTGAGTTGAATGGTATGTAGGATATTTACCCCCATAGTCGCACCCCCTCCATATATTCGATTTAAGTTGTAATCGATCAACAACTCTTCACCTGGAACTATTGTTTTTGTTGCACATACAAATCTATGATTTACTTCGCATGCCTCAAATATGCAATTCAGTTTCTTATTTGTTGCCACTGGTCGCGTACTATTTATAAAGCCCGCAATGTTTCCAGTAGCTTTTGGCCTTCCACCAATATACATAGTTTCCTCTTTATTTTGATTGTTATCTAGTAGTTGTATATAATTTGCGGCAACTCCGTATCTCCGCATACTTTTCATATATCGGACCAACATCAACCAGTGATTGTATTTGTATAATGGTCAGACATACTCCATCAATTTAGTTACAGTGCCATAGCCGACCTTTATGCCATCCATGGAAAATAAGCCCAATCCATGTAAGGATGAAGGAGCAATGCGATACATCCTCCCACCGATGAAGAAATCTATGTCCACTTCAGGTAGCTCCTTAGGTGCCCATCGTTTCACTAGATGTTTATACCTTTTCCAACCTAGTTGATCTAGAACCAGTAGATCTAGTACAACATGTCTCACTTTCAACCTCTCTTACTATATATTGATCATCACTCAAGGAAGATAGATCTGACAGATACCTATTTGGTGGTACCTACACTCATTAAAACAAGAAGATAAGTTATCGTGCCAATATACGTTTTTGGTACCAACACGGTTGCATATAGTTGCATTTAGTTGCATAAAGTTGAAATTTCCGCACATATTTGTCATATAGTTGCATAAATTTGAAATTTCCACACCTATCCGTCATATAGTTGCATAAGTTGCATATAGTTGCGTAAAGTTGCGTAAAGTTGCATAAGTTCTATAAAGTTTCTTAAGTTGCATAAGTTGCATGTTGCATAGTTGCGTATAGTTGCATATTTTCATATAGTTGCATACGAAATTGTTGCAATATAGTTGCATATAGTTGCAATATAGTTGCATATAGTTTCATAAGTTGCATATAGTTGCATAAGTTGCAATATAGTCGCATAAGTTGCATATAGTTGCAATATAGTTGCATAAGTTGCAATATAGTACCAACACAGTTGCATACAGTTGCATTTAGTTGCATAAAGTTTAAATTGCCACACCTATCCGTCATATAGTTGCATATAGTTGCATAGTTGCATAAGTTGCATATAGTTGCATAGTTGCATAAGTTGCATTGTTGCATAAAGTTTCATGTTGCATAAAGTTGTGTAAAGTTGCATAAGTTCCATAAAGTTGTTTAAGCTGCATAAGTTCCATGTTGCATAGTTGCATATAGTTGCATAGTTTCTGTAACGACCCTCCTCGTTATAACAACTACTCTGTTAACAGGTGCAAAATTTATATTTTTTTTTTTTGCGTTAAAGTGTGTGCGCGCGTATAAGTACGGACTCCCGTGACTCTATGTCGCCACCCGGCAATCGACAAGACTGACCCGACAAGAAGATGATTACGACTTTGTACAACACAATTTAAATGAACAAGCATCCTCCAGGAAGGCGCAAGTAAGAAGGACCCAGACGTTGGCCAACCATGAATACGACTCACTGAAAATCTCGGACCAATTGCTCCCTTTAAATTTATTAATCGACGAGATATCCAACCTTAAGTAAAGTATAATTAGTTAGCTGCAATCCCCGTTTGCTGAAATATAAATACCGGTTTCACTTAGATTCACGGACCTTAATTTTTATGGGTCATCCGTCATAATGTGATTATCATGAATTCACCATAGCACCACCCTATCTTTCACTATTTATCTTCGTACGTATTCTGGCATGTAACCCAACTTACTTAAGCAACTGCTTCAAGTAATCCATCATTTGTAAGCATTGCAATCTTTAGGTTTGCATCAAGATCTCTACACAACAACCATTGACAAGGTTTAGGAACAAGAATATTTCTCATGTTACTTTTCTCCTCGACATCATGCTCACCATTCTTTATGCAACCAGATAATAGGAATTCACTCATAGAAGTAGCTCTCTATTGCATTTTATTATTTTTATTATTTATTTTGCTTTCAGCAATGCCAACAAGATCTCATGCAACTCTTGCAATTCCATTATTTAAATGCTCATAACATGAACAAGAGCATAAACATGTAGTCTAAGACAATCAACAACAAGATATTGAAGAACTTAAGTTGCACAGACGGTATGGTTGCTCATGTAGGTAAAAGTTTGGATACAAATTTTTCAAACTTATATCTCATACTGTAGCATAAAAGGCAAAGTTAAACCTTGCAAATAAAATGCCTATGATCACTTGACTCATCACAAAAATTCTTGAACTTATAAGGTTCAATCAGCGAAGGGTGTGTTCAACGGAGATGCCAAACAAGTGAAATATGTTTCCCCCTTTTGCTAATAAAGCAAGTTATCATCGTACCATATTTTCTTGAAATGAACATCATGGGTAGCAATATCACTCACTAAGTTTTATTTGTCAGTACCATCTTGACGTTGCAAGACACCCCACCATTTTCAACAAGCAAGAATACGATTTATGTTCACTCTTATGAGGGAAGAGATAATCATAGAGGTCCATAACATAGCTAACATTCACCCAATGAAATGAATAAGAAGGCAAAATTATACCATGCCAAAACATAGTTATACTACAAGCCCAAATGCATTATAAAAAGGACTAAAGTGGGAAATGAAAATA
>JASDQU010251180.1:0-16154 GCA_032191745.1 Picea mariana
TTATTAATGGAAGGTTAATATCGATGGAATTGCAATGATAGGTAATGGTAAATTGCAATAGGAATTTTTAGTTAAATTGTTAATGTTGGTTGAAGTGACGACGTCTATTTTGCACTGCCCTTATTTTGCAAAGTTAATACAATATGGCCAAATGTTTAGATTGCAATGTGATTGTCGGCTTAATTTCAAATGTTATGATGATGTCTATTTGCGATGTTAATATTGTATAAATGGAATTACTACTGACGATGTTTAATTTGCACGGCTCTAATTTGCAAGGTTACTACATTATGGTAATAATGTTAGAACGCAATGTTGTTATTGGCCTACTTTAATGTTAGGATGAGGCTGAATTGTGAAGTCAATGTGGGTTAAAGGGAATACTAATGACGATGTTGAACTGCACAGCTTTTATTTCGTAAGGTCATACATATAAGGCAAGTCATTATGGAGGTTGAAGTTGTTCAAGGGTTTACCCTTAGGGTAGGATATTTTTGCGCATTGTGGCAATTAACGGAAAATTGAAATGCGCTTGCGCTTCTTGCTTGTCCCTAAAATAGTGCCTACTAACCTTATAACCCTATGTTGGGGAATGAAATTATTGTTGGTACCTCAGAATAAAGACCTCGCAGATTGATAATAATTAATGGAGCTTGATCCTGGCTGATGTCCTCGGGCCCCAAGAATGAATTGTCGATTTGAGTCCTCCTGACTTGCGTCTTCCGTGGTGGTCATGTTGTCCCTAATCTAGTAGTACGTGGTGGTTGTATTGCGTAGGCTGTCTTTGGCGGGCGGGTTGTAGACTCCTCTTGTAGCTTAGTATGTATGTATGAGTGTAATCCGGTGGAAGGAATCCAGTGTCGTATCAAGAGTCTCGGGCGGTTTAAAGGCATCATTCCACTCTTGCGACACATTCGGAGCCGTATCAGTAGTCTCGGGCTGTTTAAAGGCACAGTTCCACTACTGCGACTCTACTGACGGATCCTTCCTTCTGTGACAGTACGGTGCCTAACCCTTGGTGTCTGTCTCTGCCTATAGCCTTTGGTTGTCGCCTCCTGTTCGGAGGCGTGTGCTTCTTGTCGTCGCTATGATAGGTTGGGTCATCTCGATTGTGTTCGTCTTGCTTGCATCCTGTTGGTTCGAGTGTTGACGTAGAGTCGAGGGGGTTGTTTTCTTCTGTACACGCGCCCTCACTTAAACACAAAAAAAAAAATTCACCGGTTGACTGAGTTGTTGTCCTTAGCTAGGAGGGGTGTTACAATATTTTATGTTCACTTTATTAATTTTTTAAAAAAATACCTGATGTTCATCGAATATTTGATGAACAATACTATCGTTGGATATCCGATGGTTGACCAGGTAAATGATCGTCGGATATTTGATGGTTGAATAGGTTAATGATGTGTGTACGGACGTTTGACAAAGTCAATATTTTTCTTCRTTAAGGAGCATCTCTCTGGTAAACATACATCGGAATTCTAACAAAAGTGTGACACATAATTAAAAAAGTTTGAAATATTTAAGGAGTTTGATATTGTTGCTATAATAGCGATKGTTTTTAGAGATCATAAGGGATATTTTTAGGTCAAAAAAAAATAAAAAATATTTTGTTAATTGCATTACAAATAGTTAAATTAATGAAATCGATTTTTTAATATAATGATCACTGAAAGTTTGGTAAGTAAAAATGTTACATAAAATTATCCAAGAGGAAAAGGCCGAAACTTGATATCTACATTGGTGGAGGCTTTGGGTGACTGAAAATGTTATTTCCCTTGTAAAAAATGCAAGGGCTATAATAGAAGGATACTTTTAATAAAAACAACTAAAAACATTGTCGTGAGTATGGACACCTTGAAGGAGGGCATGAATATCATCCCATGGTAATGTATTCTTGCTATCATTATTATCCTCAACTAATATTCTGAATTGGCAATGAAGTCATAATTATTTTTTCCTTCATCCCATTTGGTCTTAGAGCTTAATTAAAAAAGTAGCATATTGTTATTTTCATTGTTTTACTTGCATAAGGATCCATTTGAGAAATATTTTCATAGTTTTTAATTCCTGTTTTGATATTGGTACCGATGCTCTATTTGAGAATTATTTTCAGAGTTTCTAATTCCTATTTTCATATTGGTAATTGTTTCATTTTTAAAAGTTTTGAAGATCAGTTCCAATTCCTAGTAACATCGACATTTTTTTTTAATCACTAATGGAAAGTGGAAATGCCACGTTGGATGAAGGTTGTATTTGTTAGGAAAAGGAAAATAAAGGAAATATGTATATTCCCTATTCCTATTATGGCACCTTGAAGGGTTTACACTTATAAGCATTAGGGGTCATAATGACAATATAGGAAATAAGGAAATTTTTATTCTTTTTCTTTATTTTCTTATATTATATTTGTAAATGTTTGCATTGTTTTAATATTTCTTATGTACACTAATATTATTTGATTATTTTTAGTTATAAAAGAACGACGCCTTGGGGCACTTCCCATGGAAGAAGATGTGGTTTTAAAAATGCTTGTTCAGGAACATGGGGCAAATATTGAAGATCAAGTTAATGATCCTATGGAAGAAGAGGATGATGCCAATAAAACAATTGAAGAAGAGGGGACAAATATATTGATTCAGGAGACATTTAATAATGTTGGAATGGATGACGATGATGAAAAAATTGATGGTGTTTTTTATATACCTGTACTTGAGAAGACAAGTCAAGCTCTTTATGAGGGCTCCAAAACAATCCTTCCCTATGCTATATTTATGTTGGTGAACTTAAAGGTTATGAGTGGTTTCTTAAACACTTTTGTCACACAACTGCTAAGATATGTAATATATTTTGTCACACTCAGTACATGATGATACATGTTTTATTTTTTTCTCTATTTTTATTATTATTTGATCATCTGTAAAATTTGGATGAAATGTGTATGATCAATATTATTTAGATTAACCAGTATTGATTTTTTATGTCGTATATTTTTAGGTGAATTTATGCTACCACCATCAAATGTTTGATGTCGCACATAACAAGATTTACATTCCATAATGAAAGATATTGGAATGGAGTATGAATCTATTCATGCATGTCATAATCATCATATTCTATATTATGGGGAACATGTGTTGAAAGAAGAATGGAAAAAAATTAAAATTAGTAGATATCGAATCGATCAAGTAACAAAAAGTGTTCCTCACAATGTTCTTCATTATATTCCCATAATTCCACGTTTGCAGTGATTGTTCAAGTGAAAAATCATAACACATTTTATGGATTACCATGAAAAGAACAAAAGTAAAGATGGTTTTATTTGAATGCCCATGGATGATTCTGCATTTAATAAGATATAGGAAATATGGCCACATTTTAAACATGAATCTCCTAATCTTAGGCTTTCACTGGCAGCTGACAGTGTCAATAAATTTGTAGAGTTCAAATCTACTTACTCGATGTGGCCTATTTTTGTTATCAACAATAACATTCAACCCTGGATATAAATAAAGAGGGAGCACATAATGTTGGTAATGATTGTTCCAGGTATTTGTTTAGAATAACTTTTTTTAACACAGTAACATCTCATATGTCTTGTTTGTTTCATAAATATGTCTTATATTTTTTTATTTACTCGTATATGTTCAATTATGTATTATAATTATGTTTGATATTTTTTTATTAGGTAAGTACCAAGTCAAAGATATGAATGTATATATCTAGCCTCTTATCGACAGGTTACTATATTTATGAAAGGGTATCACTATGTATGATATATGTTAACCAATAGGTGTGCAAAGGGAATTTAAATTACATGCAATGCTTGTATGGGAAATTCACGATGCCTCGAGAATAACACACTTTTCTGGTATGTTATAACATTACAATGCAATTTAATAGTGTTTAATTTAATGAAGTTCATATCATGCATGTTTTTTATATAATCCCTTCATTAAACATATTTTGAATAATTGATATAAAACTTAATCCATCTCTTGTAGGTCTTCAAACAAAGGGTAAATTTCCATTTCTAGTTTGTGGTCCTAAGATGAAATCTCGTCGTTCAATAAGTTTAGGAAAGGAGGTGCTTGATGAGAATATGTACTTCCTCTATAAGAACCATAGGTATCGAAGTTCCGAGAAACATATTTGAAGACATTTGAAGGATTCCAGTAGAATATTTTGGTAGTAATGTTGAATTAGGAATTTGGACTTGAAGGATTGTGTAAATCAAGGTAAGACACTTGTATATGGATAGTACTCATCATTATGTTTCTGGTGATATCTGGAACATCACATAGTTCCTCAGGGTTAGGAAGATATGGTCTTGTGAAGTTGGAAGCCCCAAAGAGTGGTCAAGAAACCCCTAGTTGGTTACAAGTTGGTTAATAAAGGGGTAAAGTTGTTGTAACAAGAAAAACCTATAATCCCTAAAGTAAGGAGGGGAGTTAACTATCACTTGTATACATACACCTCATGGAGTCATTCAATGCTACATTCACATAAAATTATATTGAACATATATCTGGTGAATTGTTATGGTTTAGTGAATGGTTTAGTGATTTTTATGGTATAGTAATTTGGTAATTGTTTATATTTTTATTGGAAAGTCTAGTAGTGAATTTGAGGTTGAATTTGATGTATCAAGTTTGAGGTAGTGAAAACTGTGAAGGGACAAAAGTTTTGGAGTTGCAGAACTTGAACAAACCCTAGTTTCTGAGGCGTATGTGGGTTGACAAGATAACAGCTAGGTACATACACGGGTTGCCAATAGAACAAGTAGCGTACGTACGTGTTCTATACATGAAGAGGTAGTGTACATTTTAAAAACCCATGAAAATATTGAGTGGATGTTAGTACGAGGTCCCTGAAGTCTAAAGAAAGTTCCCAGGTCAACATTATGCAAGTTCTCATGAGTAAAGGTATGCCATTTATGTATTTGTTTGAGGCTTGAATCTTGAATTATATGGCACATGCTTAAGGTATGTCTTGGAGGCCCTTGATGGTAGATGGTTCAGGTAATATTGTTATATGCTTGAGACACACTCTTGGTACTTAGTATATGGTTGGTATGGTTCATTGTTAGAGGCACATTTTTTTGGTATTGACATATACTTGAGGCTTGCCATATTATGTTATGAGACTACATCTGTGTGATATTGAAGAGCATGCTTGAGGCATATGACTAGAGGAATTTCATGGTATATGGTACATGTTAGGTGAGATACATTGCTTGTACACTTCTTATTTTATTGGTACAAGGTGTATGGTTGTTTTGTTAGTGGTTTACCATTGATATTGATATATTATTGAGATATACACTTGGCATAATGTAGTAAATGCATAGGAGACATCTCTTAGTGGTGATGGTACTTGTTTGAGATACAAACTTGGTATTACTTGTTTAGCATATATTATGGTACATGGTATAGTACAAGATCTATGCTTGATATGGTATACGAGATACATTTCATGGTTGGCACATGGTATGGTATAAGGTACATGTATTGATGTGCATGTTTGATGTACATGGTTGATTTCCAGGGTTGGCACATTGTATGGTATATGGTATAGGTACATGGTTGGTACATGGTTTATGATACAGGTTGATGTATGGTACAAGTTTGGTACATGATTGATGCAATTGTTATTATATATGATTGATGCACTTTTTTTGGTACATAGTGATGCACTTGTATGATATATGGTTTATCCACTTGATGGTATAGGGTTTCCTATAGTTTGATGCATGGTACAAGTTTGTACATGGTTGAGACACATATCTTGTGATGGTATGTGGTGATGTTGGATCATGCTTGGTTGAGGCATGTGTTTGTTGGAAATCTAGTTGAGAGGTATCTTTGGTATATGATCCATGTGAGAGGATTTAGATGAGTATCAATGAAAGTGGAATTGATAGTTTTAGTATGAGTGACAGGGATAGTATCAGTGATAGTGGTAGTGAAAGTGACGATAACAGTGATAGTGAAAGAGATAGATACAATGACATAGTTGTGACATAGTTTGTGATAGTGGTAAAGTTCATGATAGTTTGTATACATTTATATTTCAAGGAGGAAGGATAGGGAAAGGAAAGGGGGTTATAACCTCCTTCCAGTTGGAGCTGAGGAATCATGGAGTTGGAACCTGAGAATAAGGTGGTTGTAGCCACCTTCTAGTTGGAGTTGAAGAACCTAGCGAGTTGTAGCCTCCTTCTGGTTGGAGCCATAGAATCAAGGAGTTGTAGATTCCTTTAGGTTGCAGCCTGGGAATAGGGGTTTGGAACCTCCTTCCAGTTATATCTAGAGAATTGAGAAGTTGGTGCTTCCTATGAAATAATTATTGATATATATAAGAAAACATTTTGTGGTTTTATCCCATTTGGGTTTCCATGTAAATACTGGTGTAGTGTGTTCTTGATGTGATATTTATGCGATGCTTATTATGTTTACATGATTATGATATATGTATCGTATGAATTCATAGATGATACAATGATCATATATTGTTAAAAACTATTGGTAAAGATAAATAATCAATACTATGGTTAAAAGTGGAATAATTTCTCATTATTGATTCACCCCCCCTAAATAAGACAGAAAAGACAAATGAAATAGAATTAGAATTGATCATGGTTTAGATGAACTAAATAAGGAAAGGGAAGAAAACATATCACCATTGATGAAACAAAAAGAAAGTGTTCAAATATTTTAAGAAGCCCGACATGTCATCAAGAAATTCAAAATCAAATGAAGTATTTGGAAGAAAATATAGTAGCAAAGAAGGAAGAAGCAAAAAAGAGAGAGATCATAGTAAAATATCATATCAAGGAAAGAACTAATCATTTAAACCAGCTTGAGGAAGATTTTTTCAAGAAGAGAGAAGACTCGAAGAAGAAATAATTACATTGAATATCCAACTTGAAGAATAAAAGAGAATAGAAGGAGTCACAAAGTCTCAGATGATTAAGAAAGAAAAAGAGGTTGATAAGATTGAAGAAGTTGTCACATTAACGGTTAAATTCATCAAGCTCAACAAGAACATTGAAGAGACAAAATCATCCACATCATCATTTGAAGTACTAGAAATAAATAATGTAGAGAAGCCAAATACTTATGCATAAGTAATCAAAGGTCCAATGAATAGGGAAGAATAAAATCCCCTGAAGAAGGATGCTCCAGAAGTATAGTGTAACACACCCATGGAGGGGTGTCAAAATTTCGTTCTCTTTAAGAAATCAAATACTCCATTCGGGGTCTCTATTACATTATTCTCATCTAGATATTTCCATCCATAGTATCCATGCTCAAAACTGAGCTCAAAGATGGCAGATATACCTCTCCCAAGTTCCTCGGGTGTTCATTGGTCAACGCCACGAGGATTCCACATGGTTCTGACTCAATATGATTCTTCCTTAGTTCTTTGATTTCCCAGAACTTCCATTTTTTCCTAATTCTATGGTAGAAATCCATCCACCAAAAAATCCAATGACTGGACTTGGTCCACGACAATTTTCACAGGCTGACCAAGAATTTTGCGTTCGACCTTCTAAATTGAATTCCTGGCCTAGCCTCTTCCCTCTGGCTACAATCACATATGACTGTAGGCTTTGAATAGATTCCAAGAAAAGAGGTACCTGTGATGGTGCTTCAGGCTCCGGGCGTTTTCAACTTATGACACAATAATTATTTCGAACTATTGAATCAATGGATTTTGGGTATGCTTACGGAAATTAGCGGTCCCTGCTTCCTTTCAATATTAACGGAACATGCTTACTTTGGGACTCTGCACTTTATATAATTTCAAATAACTCATGAACACAAAACTCCGAAGGGAAATCCTTCCAGAGTGTCAGATATCCTGACACCTGTCCTCTAAGATCGACGACTCAGGTGAACTCCAACCTTCGGGCCTTCAAGAGTTCTTGTTCCACTTTTCTCCAAACTAGATATCCTCTAAAGTAGAAGATCCCCTGCCATGTGCCCCCAAATGATGGATGGTTATTATTCTGTCCATTTCTCTGAACTTCATGGATTTTCGAAGCACCCAGCTTCAAGTCCTCCAGAGTGACTCTCCTCTGGAGTACAGGATCTGATGCCAAGCATATCCTGACATCAATGGCTAGGATAGACTCCTGGAGTTTTAGTCATTTCACCAACCATGTTTTCTAGGTGGGCACGTACCAGGGGATGACAGGTAGATGGATTAGGGGCAACACGTGCCCTCATCCAGGATGACACATGTCACGTTCTAAAGGTTCTATAGGGTATGTAATATGCATGAATCTAGGTAACATGTGGAACTTCAAAATGATGCCCACATGTCCTTGGGTGACATCACTATGCCACATCACCATGGACTGACAACATTCCAGCATCCCTTAGATCTCACGGTCTAGATCCGACCACATAGATACATAGATATAAAACTCTTGCTATTTTGGGAGTTCGACGTTCCAAGGTTTGATAGTGAAGGATCCTCTTTTCTCTCGAAGTTTTTCATCGTCGGGATAAACATAGCCTAGATCATATGGTTAGGAATGAACCCAAGGGTTTCTTAGATCAACGGTCCTAGCAAACATCGGGGCTCTAAACTTCGGAGGTTTCGGCTTCACTGCCACTCTGTTTTCCCGAGGTAGGACTCCATCGAAGGACCATGGAAAAACCTTCCACTAGATGATCATATGGTCATGAAGGGTCCCCAACGAACTCCCCATATCAATTACTCAAAACCCTCAACAATTCTGACATTGAGGTATTTTTGATAGTTAAAAATTTTGACATCCCAAGGCTTCGAGCTCCCGAAGCTCTGAAGTCGTCAAGAGATAGCTCCTCTCAGACTTAATGCAGGGTTCCTCGACCCTTGTCATATGGACTCTCTGATGAATCTCAGGCTATAAAATATACTCCCAGTTGAGTTTTGGTTAAGGCCGTGGGCATGAGCCTAAGATCTCTCAAGCTAGTGGTTTGAAGGAAGCACCCTCCTAACTCGCAAAACTTTAAGTTTTGAAATAGAGAGGGGTAAACTCGTGGGATTACCGAGACGATAGAAGTGCCTAGAGGATTTATTCGATTATGGAACTATGAGGTAACTCCTTGGGGAAAACACCTTTGAGGGTTAAACTTCACCATATGGGAAAACCAAAAAGAAGCATAAGTTCTCAAGGAAACAAAGAGAATTTAACCATTTCAATATAGAAACCATTTATAGATAGGTAAATACATGGATGCAACCATTAATTTCTAATTCAATGCATAGAGTATGAAAACACTTATTAGAACTAGATATTGTGAAGCGACTGCTGAAAGGGGTGCTCACTTCCAACCAACCATGGGATCAGTCACTCATAATGGATTTACCACTGGCCACCCTGAGCTAGATGACGATTCTTTGAGATTCAATCTTTTTCTTCTGGCTCAACGAAAGTTAGGGATGAAGGTTACTCTCCTTTTCTGAGAACAAAAATAGATAGGAATGAAGGTTACTCTCCTTCTCCCAAGTCAATCTCTATTTCCTGTAACTAGAACAAACTATTTTTCATAGTTCTTCCTTGAAAATGAGATCTTAGTCTCTTGCCTCTGCCTTCTTTGCAGGTCTTCCTGTACCCACCATGCCTTCCTTTCTTGCCTTCCTAAGAAATATTGTGTGTGGCTCGAATTCCTAGTTTGTGGTTAGGTCTGAAATCCCTTACAAATGGGTGTTGTGCCCCATCCACTCATTAACTCTCGAGGAGGTCTTCCCAGATACTAGCCTAACTATAATTCATTTCGTGGGTCACAGGACTGTTCTAGTCCTGAGCAATTAAATCTAGTAAGGTACTGGTTTGGTGGAGGTTAACGCAACCATTCCTGGTCCCCTTCACCATCTCTTTCATATAATTTGTGGTCTCTCTTAGCATACCCCCCTTCAAACATTCATGCAACACTTATCCATTTTCTAGTAAGTAACAAAATTTAGATTCATTGACCTTTTATACAAAGGTCCATCAAATCAAACATTCACACATATTGAGTTTTCCATAGTATCTTGGCCCATATAATTATATGTACAAATTGTGGGAAACATGCGTGTTACAATTCCCTCCCCCTTAAAGGAACATCATCCTCAATGTTCTATCTTTCAACGTGCCATGTATATAAAAAAGTAAACAAAAATGGGTATGTGTGTCTCATGGCATCCTCCATTTCCCATGTAGCCTCATCTCGGCCAAAGTATTTTCATTGCACCTTGACTTGTGCAATGGTTTGGTTCCTGAATGAGGTTTCCTTCTTGTCTAGTATGAATTTATGTTTTGGCATGAATTCTCCCTCAGAATCCACCTAGATAACAAACCAGTCAATTATATGATTAGATTCATGTACATATTTCTTCAATAATGAAACATGGAAAACATTATGTTCTTTTACTGTGGGAGGGATTGCTAGCCTATAGGCTACAATTCCTAATCTATCTAAGACTTCAAAGGGTCCACAATATCAAGGTGCCATATTGGCAGAAGATCCCATTCTAAGGGAGCTCTTCCTGGACCTAACTCTGAGATAGACATGGTCTCCTCTCTTGAACTCTTTGGGAGTTCTATTTCTATCGGCGTAACTTTTATGTCTATCCTGAGGAATTTTCACATTTTTCTTTATCTAAATCAGTTGTTGTTCCATTTCCTTCAACATGTAAGGTCCAATTGTAATTCTATCTACTGGATTACTCCAGCTGATTGGAATTTTTCATTGTCTACCACAAAGGGCCTCAAAAGGGCTCATTTTCAGCGAATATTGATAACCGTTGTTGTAGGAAAATTTTACCAATGGCAGCTAGTCTTCCCACTTCTTAGGTTGATGCATTACATGCATCCTTAACGTTTCATCTAATATTTGGTTTACTCTTTTTTCTGTCGATCAATTTGGGAGTGATAGGTTGTGCTAAACAACAATTTAGTCTCAAAACTAGCCATCAAGGATTTCCAAAAGCTTGAAGTAAATTTTGTGTCTCTGTCGGATACAATCTCCCTAGGCATGCCATGTAGTATTAATATCTCCTTCATGAAGATGTTTGCAATATCTATTTCTTTGCAAGTTGATTTGATAGTAACGAAGTGAGCAGACTTGCTCATTTTATCCACCACTACCATGATGGCATCATTCTGCTTGGCCGACTTTGGTAATCTAGTGATGAAATCCATGGAGATGGTTTATCATTTCCATTCTAGGATTGGTAGAGGTTGTAACTAACCTTCTGGGTGTCGGTGTTCTTCCTTAACTTGATGGAATTCTAGACACTTAGCTAAATAATTAGCTATGTCCTTTTTTAATTGAGGCCAATAAAATGGTTTTCTAGTGGCTGTAATCATTT
Source organism: Picea mariana (assembly GCA_032191745.1). Taxonomy (NCBI): domain Eukaryota; kingdom Viridiplantae; phylum Streptophyta; class Pinopsida; order Pinales; family Pinaceae; genus Picea; species Picea mariana. The sequence goes on from JASDQU010251180.1 coordinate 11,347, forward strand.
TCTGATAACCTGAATGACCAGTATATGGTCTCTTGTGAAGTTCCTCCATTATGAACCTCTTCAAGTCGTCACAACTTGGAATATACAATATGTTTATGTAAGTCAACAGGCCTACCTAAAGAATTTGATAGCCTTCATACTTTGTCCCTGTAGGCTCTTTCCTTAGGTATGAGGTCACAATATCGACTAATGCATTTGTTTCTTGTGTATTCTAGACTCTTTCCCTGACATCCATTTCATAGGTTCTCACTGCTACCTGGTGGATCATTTTTACACTTCTACTAAGGGATTTGACCACCCTATTGTCCTTTCCTTTGATTTGTTTAATTTTGAAATGAAACTCGCTAAGGAGAGCCATCCACCTAGCTTCTGTAGCATTGAGTTTTGGTTGATAAAACAGGTGCCTCAACCCACAATGGTCTGTCATAAGTACAAATATCCTACCCAAGAGGTAATGCCTCCACATTTTTAAATAATGCACCATGGAAGCCAACTCTATATCATGGGTCACACAATTTATTTCATGCTGATTCAATTTTCTAGATTCGTAGCAAATTAGACATCCTTCTTTCATAAGGACTCCTCCAAGTCCTTCCTTGTTGGCATCTGTACACATGAGGAAGTCATTATAAGGGTCTTCAATCTTCAACACAGAAACATGGGTTAGAAGGTATTTTAGTTTCTGAAATGTATCTTCACATTTTGATGTCCAAGTAAATTTAACCCTCTTTTTCTGAAGGGCAATGATTGGACAACCAATCTTGGAAAATCCTTTTATGAAACTTCTATAATATCCTGCTAATCCCATAAAGGATATGACATAAGATAAATCATTTGGGTTAGGCCATTCCATAATATATATGATCTTTTCACGGTCTACTGCAACTCCTTCTTCAGAAATAACATGACAAATTAATGTACTTTCTTCTGGAAAAAGTCACACTTTCTAAACTTAGCGTAGAGTTGATGATCACTTAATAGTTGAAGTACAAGTCTAATATGTTATTCATGCTCCTCTCCATTATTGGATTATATTAAGATATCATAAATGAAAACCAATACAAATCTGTCTAGGAATTTGCTGAGTACATTGTTCATCAAGAACATAAAAGTGGTGGGGGCATTGGTTAACCAAATGGCACCACCACAAATTCATAGTGACCATATCTGGTCCTGAAGRTTGTTTTTTGGATGTCTTCATCTTTGATTCAGACTTGATGTTATCCATACCTTAAGTCAATCTTTGATAAAAWGTAAGMACCCCCTAATTRGTCGAACACGTTATCGATTCTTAGTAAGGGGTACTTGTTCTTTATGGTTGTCTTATAGAGTTGTCTATAATCTATGCATAGTCGGAGTGTGCCATATTTCTTCTTCACAAACAAGGTTGGTGMTCCCCATGGAGAAACACTAGATGGATGTAGCCTTTGTCCATAATTTCCTTTAGTTGTATCTTGAGTTCAACTAGTTGGGGTGTACTCATCCTATAGGGCATCCTAGACACTGCCACTGCTCCTGGTTCAAGTTCTATCGAGAATTCAATGTCTCTTCTCGGAGGTAGACCTGATACCTCTTCAAGAAACACATCTCTATACTCTCTTAATATGGGGTGTTCCTCTAGGTTYRGTTTGTCATCCTCAACAGATTCCAAGACCTATATTGCATATAGAGGAAATCCCTTTCCACAATACTTTTTCATTTGAAGGGATGATATTCGTCTCACTAAGATAGGATTTTGAATCCCTTGGAGGGTTATCTTTCTCCCTTCCTCACTTATACATTCTAAATTTTTATGGTAATAGTCCAACTTAGTTTTATAAGAAAACAACTAGTCCATACCAATCAGTAGGTCATAATATTCTAGGGGAAGTATGTTAAGGTTCGCTTGGGTGGGCAATCCATCCATTATGAATTGACAAGATATCATGGCATCCCCTGCTTTTCTTTTGGTTCCAGTGGCTAGTTGTACAAACCATGGATTGACATGTCTAATTGTTTGTAGTTTACACTTATCAATAATATGAGGGAACACATAACTCAAATTAGAACCAGGGTCAATTAAAATAGAAACTAGATGGTTCAAGATCATACCTTCCATCTCCACAACTAAAGCTTGGTATTCTACTTGTTTATTATCCAAAGCTACATAAATATATGGCATGATCCTAGCCACATCATTGATTGTTGTAGTTTCTTGGATGTTGTATAATTTCCTATTGTTCTATTGTCTGTGTGGGAAATCCCTAAGAAAATGTTCTTCTCCACAACCCCAACATTTCAAGGGTTGTCTCTTTGGGTTATCAGTCTTTCCTGGGGTTGATCCAAAAGGTTTATTTCCACTCTAGGAGGGGAGATTTTGTTGATACAAACATCGAGTAGGAAGGATCATCCTAGAATACTTCCTATAGTTTTTAAATCTTGAGGATTTAAACCACTTCTTATTTAATATCGAACTATTCTTCTTCTTCTAGTCCTCACCAGGTTGCATCTAGCTCTTGAACTGATCATAACAATACATTTCCTTTTAGATAGTGTATTCTAAGGTCTTTGGATCATCAAAATCAACGTTGTTCTGGTAGGTCTGAGGTAATCCACTAATAAATCATTGCACTTTTACCTTTTCATCCTTATGTATGGTACATACCTCAACAACTCAAGGAATTTATTGACATATTCCTCTATGATGATTTTTCCCAGCTTGAGTTCATAGAACTCCTTAGTCTTCCCGTCAAAGTATTTCTCTGACATATACTTCTTCTTGAATTGTTTCAAACTATTTCCATGATAATTCCTCTTCATTTATTCCTTTCACATTCTTAAGGTCTTCCCACCAAATGGAATCCTTTCCATTCAGGTTGAAGATGGTTATTCGAGCTTTCAAGTTTTCAGAGTAGTCATGGAATCTAAAGTACTTCTTTAAATCAAGAAGACAAGGTTCTTCCTCTTCCCCTTTCTCAATATATCCATTGAAAGAGGGTGGTTTGGATTTCCTGAATTCTTCAGGGTCATGAATTTTGGAATGATTTCACTTGTTTCCTTTCTTCTGAGAATGTGAGCTAGTTTTGCTACTAGAAGATCTCTCGAAGTTGGAAGTTTCCTTTCTGGATGACTCTCATGATGAGTGTCCCCTGGCTCCAGGTTGGCCCTTCCTTGAGATACTTCTCCCTATGTGGCCACTTATGGGACCAGATTTTCATATTTCAGGTGGAATTTGAATTCTCTTTGTATGTCGTCGGTCCACATGACTGGTTGCAGGTCCATGCTATAGCTGCCTATGTATATTGGATAAGCTTTGTAGCAAGAATGCATTAATTTCTGTTTTTTTTTATTTTTTCTTTATAAATCTCTTGTTGTCGGCCTTACAACTTTGTAATTCGACCATGGCAATCCTTACATTTCCATCCATATCCATAGGGGTCTCCACTACCCTCCTCTCTTCATATTTTTCATGTCTATTATGGGATCCATCCCCCACTTCATGGCACATCACCATCCTTTATGATTTTAGTTTCCCACGATTCACTGACTTCTTGAGTGCTGACAAGTCAGTTTTTGTTAGCTAGCAGTCTATTAGTTCATGAAAAAAAATAGTTAATTTTTCTTAAATACACACACACAATAGAAAGTTTTCATTCTTTTTTTAGTAATAGTTTAACTAGAATCTTTAAGAAAGAGGTAAGGTAGGGTGTCACCCTTAATATTTGTTGTAAACATGGTTTTTAAGTGACTCGTCGATGAGCCTAAGAAGGCCAAGTGTTGTAACCATGGTCTGATACCAATTTGTAACACACCCATGGACAGACATCGAAATTTTGTTCTTCTTAAGAAATCAAATCCTCTATTCTAGGTATTTATCCAATTCTTCTCATATAGATATTTCCAACCATGATATCCATGCTCAAAACCAAGATCAGAGCTAGCAGATATACCACTCCCAAGTTCCTTGGGTGTTCATTGTTCGAGGCCACAGGGCTAACATGTGGTTCTAACTTAATATTCTTCTTCACGAGTTCCCTGATATCCTAGAACTTCCAGCGTTTCCTACTTCTATGGCAGAAATCCTTCCACCAAAAAATCCAATGACTAGACTTGGTCCTCGACAAACTTCATAGGCTAATGGGGAATTCAACGTTCAACCTTCTGAATTGAATTCCTAGCCTAGCCTCTTCCCTCCAACTACAATCAAATACGACTGCGGGTTATGACCAGAAACCAAGACAACATGTGCTTATGTGGGTTCTTTGGAGCTTTAGGCTCCAGATGTTTTCAACCTAGGACACCATAAATATTCTGAACTATAGAATCGATGGATTTCAGGTATGATTATGGAAATCAACAGTCCCTATTTCCTTCCAATATCAACGAACCATACTTGCTTCGATACTTTGCACTTCAAGGAATTCCAAATCACTCATGAACGAAAATTTCTGAAGGGAAATCCTTCTGGAGTGTCAAATCTCTTGACACATGTCCTATGAGATCGATGACTGAGGTGAACTCCAACTTTGGGGCCTTATAGAGTTCTTGTTCCAATTTTCTCCAAAGTGTCTATCTTCCGAAGTAGCATATCACCTTCCATGCATCCCCAAATGATGGATGGTTGAGGTTCTCTCTGTTACTCTAAACTTAAATTATTTTTGAAGCACCAAGATTCAATTCCTCTGGAGTGACTCTCCTATGGAGTACAGGATCTGATGCCAGGCATTTCTAGACATCAACGGCTAGGATGGACTCTCGGAGTTCCAGTCGCTTCACCAACCACATTGTCTAGTTGGGAACGTACCAGGGGCTGACACGTATATGGGTCA
>JASDQU010251182.1:15475-31972 GCA_032191745.1 Picea mariana
CCATGTTGTTTAACTTGTTCTTATACATTAGGTATCTAGTCATAGCCATGCTCTCAATGGGGGAGAGGCTTGTTTCTACGAGGAGGATGGGATAGGGCGTATTTCCTTTAATTTTGAGATTATAGGTTATAAAATTCTTTTGTATTTGCTCTATCTTTCTCCAAGATTCACGAGAAATACTACAGCCCCAGACTTCACATCCATAAAGAATAACAGGTGTAACAAGAGTCTCAAAACATATATAATTATATGTTATATAATATTAAAACATATATATTATATGTTATATATATAAAACATATATCTATATTTCAGAAAATCCTAAAAAAATATTGAAAAGGTGGAAAAAACCTAAAAAATTTAAAAATATATATAAAAAAACTTAAAATTAAAATTTTAATAAAAAATTTAAAAAACAATTAAAAAAAAAAAAGTTAAAACTCATTAATATATATATATATGTATATGTTTTATATATAAAACATTTATGTTTTATATAAATTTGAATTTTTTTAATATATTAATGAATTTGTTTAATTTTTTTATTGTAATTTTAATGAGTTTTAATTAGTTTTTGTTAATTGTTTTTTAAATTTTGTATTCAAATTTTAATTTTACGTTTTTTAATTTGAAGTTTTTTTTATATATATTTTTAATTTTTTGGATTTTTTTTTGTCTTTTCAATGTTTTTTTGGGTTATAATTTTTTTTTTTTAAGTTTTTTCTATTTTCTATTACTTTAGATATATATATTTTTAATTTTATGTTTTTTATCCTTTTTAATTTTTTAGGTTTTTTTTCAATGGTTTTTATTTTTATTTTTAAATTTCAATTATTTTTGTTCTCTTATTTTTTTTAGTTTTTAATTGATCAAAAAAAAATGAATTATACATTTTTGGTAAATAGTTTAAAATAGGGTTATTTAACTACAATTATTTCCTATGTATTGAAGTAAAGGTAAAACAATGTGTTAAAAATGATATTTTCCACTATATTTAAAAAGTATGGAACCATAATTTAATTAAGGACACATAATTACAAGAAAAATCTTAATTTAAAAATAATAAATGGTGTACAACATTTTTAACATTGGATTGAGCATGAAAATATGATTAAAAACACCACTGAATAAAAAATAAAAATAGAAAAGTTTGAAAATAGATGAAAAAACAGTGTTGAGAAAAAAATAAAAAATAAAAAATAAAAAAATTGAACAATTTGAAAATAAATGAAAAAACAAGCATTTAAAATAAAAAAAGTGGAAACCTTATGTATCAAAAAATTTAAAATATCAAAAAACCACCTAAAAAGGGAGGGGGGTGCTACCGGTAGCACCATTTTTAAAAACGGGGTAAAAAACTTGACCCCCCCAAAAAACGAGAACTCTGTAGAGTTCTCGTTAAGTTGGTAACTATGTAATAAATCATGACATCAAAAAACAATTAAAAATCTGCGTAGATGATTTGATGCAATCTCGTGAATCTTGGGATTCTGTTATAGTCGACTTCATTTGGTTTACTAGTTGACTACCATTTGACCTCCAATAGGTCTTTAGTCAGTTACCACTCGACCTCCTGTCGACCACCTATCGACCACTTCGACTTCAACTTACTCGTCAATCACTCCAACTTTCGACTTCCCGGTCAATCACTTCGACTTCCAACTTCCCGATCGATCACCTTGACTTCTGAATTCCCGGTTAATCGCTTCAACTTCAACTTAACCATTGAGTCAATCCACCTAGACTAGACAATCAGATGATTGTTCTATCACTACAAAGAATATAACAACCCAATAGGCATTACATTTTATTGTTGGGTAGATTTACTTTTTCCTAGGAAAATTTATACCTATCTGGGCATTTTACTTCGTCCCTAGGCATTTTTCTCCATAACTGAGCATCTAAATCCATCCACAGAGCATTTTCTTTCCTGTTAATCAACTTAATTCGTCCCCTGGGTGTTTTTCTCCACTGTTGGATGACTAAATCCCCCCATAGAACATCTTCTTTACTATTGGCCAACTTAATTCTCCACTTGGGAATTTTTCTCCATTGTTGTATGACTAAATCCATCTAATAAGCATTTCCTTCATTGTTGGTTTTGGAAAAAGATATCACCGTGTCATGAGTGTTGGGCCTAAACCTTCTCATAAACACAGTTTGAGAACTTAGTTGGTATTGGTTTAGCGACCATAAGCAATGCAAACCAAGTAGTAAACAAACCAACGAACAAAGAACCAAATATGAATTCTTCCAAATCATATGTGTTGATGAAATGGACAGACCATAATCCCATAATTTATGGATCAGACGGCATTAGAGTAGGTTCGTCAAGGACTTTAAAGAAAATTGCATGGGAAAATCCTTGAATAGAGAGAAGCTATAAGAGTTGAGAGACTTCAATAGGAATATCCAAGAAGAAAGTCAGTATTGGAGGCAGAGAGAAGATGAGCTAGAAAAAGATATTTCCAAGTGCAGGGAATCCTTCACCGCCATGAGTACATAATTAGTTAGGAGCAGATTGCATCTCTTGCAGCTGGGGGAGAAATCCATTTAGTTGGCTAATTGGCAGGAGGGGAGGTTCACTAAGGTCACTGCTCACCTATAATAGGACTTGGACGCAGTGAAGGAAGATGCATTGAAGAAGCTAGAAGTAGTTGTACAAGAGACCAAACAAGCCCTTTCCATCACCATTGTCGAAGCTACTATCATGATAGAGGAAATCATGATAAACTCACCTTCTAAGACCCTTTCTCAAGAAACCTTTGGTAACTTTGAGAAGCACACTAGAAGAATTGGTTTCAAGCTCATGCGACAAATGGGATATAATGGCCAAGGGATAGGAAAGGAAGGCTAAGGTTTTTTTTTATTCCAATTGTATCTCAATAGAGGCCCAATCATGAAGGCTTATGATTTAGTGGACAAGAAGCCAACACAAGTGCATCTCAAACCACTTTCGTCAAGGGTAGAGGAACCGGAAAAGAAGCCATGTGCAACAAGCCACTAAAATTTGCTTGTAGAAGCTTGGAAGAGGGCATCAAAGAGATGATTACTCCATCCATATTCTCTCCAACTCTCAAGGGACCAAGCAATCAAGCTAGAAAGATTCATGAAAAAATGAAGAGGTATGGCATAGTTTGTTTCTATTGCAAGAAAAAGGGTCATAATGCTAGCAATTGTTGGCACTTTAGAAGGCCAAGATGCCCATATAGGAACTATTTCCACTATTGCAAATTAACTAGACATTAGGAGGCCAAATGTTGGAGGTTTCACCTAGAACTCCATCCCAAGAACCAAACAACATAGAAGAAATCTTGGAGATTCAAGAAGAAAGAGGAGTTGTTGGAACTTGCAACAAGGAGCATTAGTTGTCAAGCGACCTATTGTAGCAGTGAATGTCCTCTCCACCCATGAGATGGACATCAAGGTTCTGCTAAAGGAATCCCCTACTTAGCTCTTATCTTCCATCCTATAACAAAGGCATCCTTTCTTTGAGATTTGTCGGAGTTTGTTGGATGATAGGAGTTGAAGCTTTTGGGGACCAAAATCCTACAAATGGGGAGGTGTGATCCAAATTGGATCCTTTCCTAAATTCTTTTGTAAAATTGTAATAAAAAATCAATATTTATTTTTATTATATTTTGTCTTTTTTTGGAAAAGTTGGAAGTGGAAGAGAACCATTGTGATGGTTGGTCTTCCAAAGGAAGTTGCTAAAACAATGAAGGCTGAAGTGAGGAACAGGGGAGGCAAGGGGAACTTGGGAAGTTTGCAAAGATGAGAGCTTAAAGAGTGCATCCTGCTTGAATATTGATGGATGAAGGAGTCAAGGATCCTGTCCACGATGAGTGAAGGCATCTCTAAGCCATGGCCATCTGCATTTATTTTCATAAGTAACAATGCATGAGATTTTTGGGCATACATAACTCACCCATTGTAATGAATTTCTCTAGAAAAATAAATCTCCGTTGTTTATACTGTGTGGATGTAATCTACTCTATGGAGGTATATTGCGGTTTTGGTTTGAGTTTTATTGCTTGAAATTTCTGTTTTGGTTAGTAGATGCAAGCTTCATTAGATCAATCCTCTCTTAATTGTGTTTTGTCTTGTTGAATTAGTTTCCACTCACCCACAAATTGTATTTCCTCTAGGAATTTTATTTTATTGTTGGGAAAATTTACTTTTGCCTAAGAAAATTTATACCTATATGGGCATTATATTTTATTGTTGGATGAATTTACTTTTTCTTAGGCGAATTTGTACCTCTCTGGGCCTTTTACTTCGTCCCTAGGTGTTTTTATCCATAGTTGAGCATCTAAATATGTCCATAGAACAATTGTTTCCCAGCTAATTGAATTAATTCATCCCGTGGGTGTTTTTCTCCACTATTGGATGAACAAATTTTCCCACAGGACATCTTCTTTATTGTTGGTCAACTTAATTCTCCCCACGGGCATTTTTCTCCACTGTTGTATGACTAAATCCATCCACTAAGCATTTCCTTCATTATTGGTATTGGACACAGAGATCACTGTGTAATGAGTGTTGGGCCTTAACCTTCCCATAAATATAGTTCGAGAACATAGTCGGTATCTTTCTACTGACCACAAGCAATGCAAACCAAGCAATAAACAAACCAAAGAACATAGAAAAAAAATTGAATTTCATTGAAGCATCTGTGTTGATTAAATGAACATGTCATAATCCCACCATTTACAGATCATACATGCCCACATTTGTATCCTCATAAGTTGTTGAGCTAGTTTTTGACATGCATTACACATTTGGCCATGATGTATAATGCTTTATCCTATTATAGAAATAGGTTTATGCTATCTATATCTACACATGCAATGCATTTTGTGTTTCGATACAATGCTCCATCAAATATTTCATGCTTATGTGTTTATTAATGAGAAAAATGCCAATATAAATTTCATTAGATTAGTAAACTCATTAAACCTCGTAAAAACATGAACATAATTAATGAGTTCAAAGTGTCACTCTAGGAGTTTCACCCATAAGAAATTTTGAAGAATCATAGGATCTCATACATGTTAGACAATATTCAGTTAAAACACTACTAGTTGGGAGTTGAGGTGGACAATTAAGTACTGGATATATAGCATGATAGATTTTGCTAAAATTTTGATAATCATACAATACTCAATAATATTGTTGGTTGTGAGACCAATGCACACACCTCATGATTTCACTAACTAACTGATAAGGGAATACATTACTCATGTTGCGGAGGGAAGGCTTCGAGTTCTCCAAATAGCATTGTCTACTAATCCTAGGAATATAGGGCGATTTTATGACACCTACCAATTAAGCACAAAGCACGATAAGCGTTCAAAATGGATAAAACAAAAAGTAAAAAACTATACTACAACATGTACAAGGGCATTTCCTAATTTTTTTTCCTAAGCATAATCATTTATTTAGATAGAGATCATTGCCGATCACATCCAATACATTCCCTTTGTAATCTTACAACTCATAAGCTCCTTTTCTAAGGATGCATCTCACAATGTAAGGACCATGCCACATACATTCAAACTTTCCTACCCCCGAGGTATCCTTATCTTGGTTATAAGAAAATGCTAGCTCTCCTTCAAAGAAGAATCGAGGGTCAAGAGACTTGTCATATTGATCCTTGACATGTTTCTTGTGAGCCTCATTCATAGTGTTTCATCTTGACAATGTTCATCGAGGTGTTCTAGGTAAATGAGACATTCTTCTTTAGCTGGCATATCAAGAAATAACTCAACAACTAGCTTCAAAGAGAGAATCTCACATTCAATCGATAAGAATACCTCAACACCATGAACCAATAGGAATGACATGAAACCAATAGTGGTGTTAACAAAGGTTTGATACGCCCAAAGAGTAAGAAAAAGCATAAGGTGCCAATTGGATTTTTTTTTTCAACCATCCTCTGAAGCATAATTTTCAAGACTTTGTTAACAACCTCTACTTGACCATTCACTTGATGATTGTATGGCATGCAATTTTCTTGATAAAAACCTAACTTGGTTGCTAATTCTGTCACCAACTTGTTTTGTAAGTGAGATATGCGATAAGTCACAATCTCTCTAGGCACAATGAATATTGCTATAATGTGATTGAATATGAACAACATTGTTGTTTTACTGTTGTTAACAAATTTTAACATGGCTTCTACCCACTTAATGAAGTATTCAATGACCATAATGATGTACTTATGACCATATTTAGAAGTAGGCCAACACCCCATAAATCCACACACCATTTTGAAAAAGGGTTGACGATAAATATAGGGTGCCTGCATATTCTTAATCGTATAAACCTGACAAAGATAACACTTTGTAACCACTTCTATGCAATATTTAAAGACAAAAGTAAAAAAGTATCCTACACAAAATATGTTTTGGGAAGTTTCCTTCCTAGAAAGGTGATCACCATAGGATCTACTGTGACAATCATTCAGAACCCACTCAACTTCCTCGTGAGTCAGACATCGATGCAATAACAAATCGACCCCTTGATGATATGAGGTGTTGTCGATAATGAAGTATCTCATAGCATGGTGTAAAATGTGTCAATGTTTATCATGGTAAAGCTACAAACATAACCCTTGAGTCTATATCTATACACAAGGATGACTCCATATCAGGGGTCATTGGAAGAAATAAGGAACAAATGCTCTTCCGACAAGATGTCATTCACATTTGATTCCTCATTATTCTCAGGTAACTCCAACACAATCTTAGTGAAAACCAAGGAATTTTTGAATTTAAGCATCACAAATTCCAAATTGAATTCTTGTAATATAACAGTGCATTTAGTGTACCCCCAATTATCTACCAGGTCAAGATGTGTTGCATAGGATTGGAATATGTGATAGTTGTTATGTGTCTAATAAGTATGCAACATTTAAGTTGCTAGACAACATACATGGCTGTAAATGCCAACTTCTCTATATATGTGTACCTCAACTTAGGTCCAAAAATCCCTTTAGTCAAGTAATAGGTCACATGCTCCTATCATGATCCATCTTCTTGAACCAAGACGATCCCAATGGTTGATTGTGTCACTGCTAGGTATAAAATGAATTATTTACTATAGTATGGAGGACTAAGTAATGGGGCTAAGACAAGGGCCTTTTTCAAATCCTTAAATTATCATTACACTTGCTCACCCCATACAAATGTAATTCTCTTTTTCAAAAGGTGCATGAAACCTTTTGTAATTTTGGCATAGTTAGTGATAAACCTTCATAAAAAAATTTCCTTCTTGTGGAGGCTTTGAAGCTGAAAGATTGTACATGGTGATGTTGAACTAGACTATTACCACAATTTTAAATGGGTCTACCATAAGCCCATCCTTAGAGCGATGAACCCAAGAAAACTCCTAGACTCTGCACAAAATATATTTATGTGGAATCAAATGGATCCGATAATACAACATTTGTCAAACATAATGTGCAAATGAGTTGGATGATCAAGCCTTTTCTTGTTATAGGTGACTAAATCATCCAATTAATCTTCAACAATGTGCTTTATGTCATGGAGGGCATACAACATGGCCCACTGGAATGTAGCTCCATCATATTTTAGACCAAAACACATCTTCCTATAAGCGAGTGTGCCCTCAGGACATATAAAGGTAGTCTTGTCATTGATCTTCAGGGTGAATTTAAATCTAATTAGAATTGAAAAATCTATCCATGAAGGAAAATATCTCACTTCCAACACATTCCTCGATTATATGATAGAAGAAAGGCATATGATAATGTTAGGTACCTAACCCCTCACGTAGGTAGAATAATATATTTCCATGTAATAAAGGTCAATATTAATAAGGCCTAGAAATAAGGAAGAAAAAGTTCAATGTAAGAAGACCTAATAGAAGTTTCGCTTCTAGAAGGATCTTCCTCTAGATTGTTCTTTTGATAGAAATATTTAGTATAAATAGGAGTCGAGAGTATGAGAAGTTTTGTCTTGGATATTATTGTAATAGAGCTCTTCTCTGCTGAAGGTTTCCCCCTCGAAGAGGCAAGTGAACATTTCTCTCAGTAATCAAAGTGCTCTTTCTGGTGTTATTTTGTTATAATTTGGTATTATCGTAGTATTTCCTTGGTCATATTGTTGTTCATCTGCCATTTTTAGCTATTTATTCCCGTTCTGCATACTTTTTATATCTAGAATATTACAAGTGGTATTAGAGCACCTTCCTCGGCAAAAAATTGTGGGTTAATTGTTTTTTCCAGGGTAGAGACGTATTCTAGCGTCTTTAAGCTACATAGATCTATCATTACGTGCATAAACCTGTGGTTGGGGATTCATACACATAGGAAATACAAGTGGTACTTAAGCACACATCTGTTGGCCACCCTTGTAACCCTTGTTGATACCCCTTCGGGTGGTAGCGCATCAGACAACACTTGTATATGAATCAACCTAGATCTCTTGAAGCCCTCCGTAGATAAACCGATTGATCGCTTGAGTGCTATAGTGCCACCGAGAAAAACACTCGGGAAGATACTCTTTAGTACCTGGGTAGTCGAGTAGTACGGCTAAGGGTACGGTCTAGCCTCCTTAGTTGGTTCCCTGAGATATTGGGCCGAGTACTACTGTTGGACCCCACACGTATATCAGAGAGCTATAACACAGGGAAAACCCTTGTTTTTAGAACCCTTGAATACCCTAACCCTTGGGAAGGAAACAAAAATAGAACCAACAAGATCTATTTCTGTGCTACATTGTATTTTTCATTCTGGCTGAAAAATTACTACACACTTCTTCCTCTTAAGCATTTGGGAATTTCGTCACTACAATATTCTTCAGGCCAGAGTATAGTGGTCCCGCTGACACACTTATTTGGGAACTATTCCATTGGATTCCCCTTTTCTCCCTGATCGCAGTCATACCCTTCATTTTTAATCCTTTCAATGGACCTGACCCCTTCCCATTTTCCCTATTTTTCCACCTATCCCATTATATTTCCCTTCAAGCACTGATCATCGTGGTACCTATCACTTCTAAGTCCTTTTTTTGTGGTCCCAACCACCCATTTTTTTCCCTTACCTGCACTTCCCCTCTCCAAATGGCCACCACTCGCAACCAAGATCTCCAAACTTCTGTCAATCAAGCCCATGTCTCCATCTCACATCTCACATCTCAGATGGATTCCACCAATTCCTGCATTGACACCTTGGAAGCCAACCTCACAACCCAATTGGCCTCCCTCCAAACTGTTGTCAATCAATTGTTGAACCACCCTATGGGTCCTTCTTCATTCACACAACCCGATGCTGCCGATTCCTCTCAGTCTCCACATTTTCACTCCAACTCCTTTCATCGTGAACCTCGTCTTCCCCACGTAGAGGTCAATAAATTTTATGGCTCCGATCCTATAGGTCGGGTCACTCAAATGGAGCATTATTTTTCTCTGCATGGTATGACTGACGAGTTGGCCAAACTTCACTATGATGTCCTCTATCTAGATCCCGAACGCTGGAAATGGTGGCAATGGCGAAAAAATTCACGTAAGGGGTATATTGCCTGGACCCAGTTTGTTGTTGAGCTCTATGCCTGCTTTGATACTGATACTCATTATCTAGGTTGTTTGACCAAGTTGAAATAGTTAGGCATAGTGGAAGACTTCATCATTTCTTTTGAGCATTTGGACTTTCAAACATAGGGCATGTCAGATGCATTCTTCCGTGAATGCTTTGTCAGTGGTTTCAAGGCTGAAATCCGATCCCAGGTTCTCATGACCCTCCCTCCCACTTTGTTGGAAGATTCTCAATGTGCTAAAGAGGCCCAACAAGTTGTTTTTTCCCAGAACAAAAAACCCCCTTTTTTTCCTCACCCTCGACTAGCTAATCCTAACCCCCCCATTGCTCCCCTCAAGGTCCATAAACTAACTCGGGCTGAAATGGATGAATGCCAACTGAAGGGTCTTTGCTATAATTATGATGAGAAATATTTTCCAGGGCACAAGTGTAAGGAACAAAAAATATTTATGGCCATATCAGAATATGTTTCTGAAGAGGATGTGACTGTTCCCCTTGTTGAAGAACCCTCCCTTCCCGATGCCACCCAAGAACCTGCAGACCCACCTGAAGTTGACCCACTTATTTCCTTGCATGGCCTCAATGGCTTCTCGCCCCTCGAAATGCTCAAGCTCATTGGCTACATTAAGCACATGAAGGTCATCATCCTCGTTGACAGTGGTAGCACCCACGATTTTATTCATTGTCTCATTTCCCAGGAAACCAATTGCTATATTCATGCTATCAATAATTTTCAAATCATGATAGCCAATGGTGGGTCCATGAAATGTGGTGGGTGGTGTGAAAATGCCCGTCTTCAAATTGGACATTACCAACTGAAATCTTATGTGTTTTCCATTGACATTGGAAGTTGTGACATTGTGCTAGGTGTTGAATGGTTACACACTTTGGGTCCCATTCTTATGGATTTTAAGGAATTAACCATGCAATTCCAACAGGAAGGACAAAAGTATCAATTCCAAGGTCTCACAGCTGGTTCTCCTGAGATAATTAGTTCCGATTGTATGAAAAAGATCCTTAAGAAAGGCCACTCCAGTATCATTGCTCAACTCCATTCTATTCAAGCCGTTGAGACACCCTTTGTGCATCCTGACCTCCAAGCTATCCTTTCCAAACATCAAGCTATTTTTTCCACCCCTCAGGGCCTTCCTCCTTCTCGTGGATCATTCCATTCCCCTTGTTACTGGCAGTTTTCCTCCCAATGTTCTCCCTTATCGCCACCCCTTTGCCCAAAAGAATGAAATTGAGAAAATAGTGCAGGAATTGCTACAAGCAGGTGTTATCTACCCTAGTACCAGTCCTTATTCTTCCCCTATGGTCATGGTACTTAAGAAATAAGGTACTTGGTGCATGTGTCCTGACTTTCATGCCCTTAATAATCTCACCATCAAGGACAAGTTCCCCATTCCTGTTATTGATGATCTTTTGGATGTGTTGAGTGGTGCTCAGTACTTCACTAAATTTGATCTTCGTTCTGGCTACCACCAGATACGTATACGAGAAACTGACATACCCAAGACTTCCTTTCGAACTCATGAGGGTCACTATGAGTTTTTGGTCATGCCCTTTGGCCTGTATAATGCCCCCTCCACCTTCCAAAGCCTCATGAATCATGTCTTCCATCCTTTTCTTTGTCATTTTGTCTTAGTTTTCTTTGATGATATTCACATCTATAGTAAAACTTGGCAATCTTATCTTTCCCATGTGGATCAAATTCTCCATCTACTCTTGCAGCACCAACTTTTCGTCAAACAATCTAAATGTGTTTTTGGCACCTCAAAAGTCGAGTAATTGGGTCATCTTGTTGGCAAGGATAGTGTCAGGTTGGATCCTAAAAATATTGAAGCTATGCAAGATTGGCCTCACCCAAATACTCTCAAAATCTTGCGTGGATTTCTGGTTTTAACAGGTTATTATCGCAAGTTTGTTAAGAATTATGGAAAGATTGCGACACCTCTCACTGCTCTCCTTAAAAAGAATTCTTTCAATTGGACTCCAACAGTTGCTCAGGCTTTTCAAACCTTGAAGATGGCCATGTGCACCACTCCAGTCTTGGCCCTTCCTGATTACACAAAGACCTTTGTCTTGGAATGTGATGCTTTCGGGAAAGGAATTGGCGCCGTCCTTATGCAAGAGGGTCGGCCTTTGGCCTTTACCAATAAAAAACTGTCAGAGCGGAATTTGGGAAAATCAATCCATGAAAAGGAAATGTTGGCTATTTTGCATGTTGTGGATCTTTGGCACCCGTATCTATTGGGGAAACACTTCCAAATTAAGACAGATCATCAAAGTCTCAAGTATTTTATGGAACGTCTTTCCTCCCCCGAGCAACAAAAATTGGTGACTAATCTCTTTGGATATGATTATGAGATGATTTACAAAAAAGGAAAAGACAATGTGGTTGCTAATGCACTTTCTAGAAAATATGAAGATGAAGGGTCCCTTTTTTCTCTCTCCTTCATTGTACCAGATTGGCTCCAAGTTGTTCACCAGGAATGGCTATAAGATCCCAAAAGTTCACATCTAATACAACAATTACAATCCAATTCTCCAGTCTCCCCAGGGTACTCTTGGTTCAATGATGAGCTTCAATACAAAGGTTGTTTGTATTTAAGTACACAGTCAAAACTTAAATCCATGGTACTTTCTAAGCTTCATGCTACACCCACAACTGGGCATTCAGGGTTTACCAAAACCTATGACCGGGTCAAATGTCCTTTTTTTCTAGGATGGTATGAAACATGACATTGTTAATTTTGTGGTTGAATGTGATGTGTTTCAATGCAACAAGGGTGAAACAATCAAATCTCCTTACACACTACAACCGCTTCCAATTCCACCTGCTATTTGGAGGGATATCTCTATGGATTTTATTGTAGGCTTACCTAAATCAGACAATAAATCAATCATCATGGTGGTAGTTGATCGTCTTTCCAAGTATTCTCATTTCTATGCTCTTCAACACCCATTTACAACATCCATTGTGGCTCAACTTTTCATAGATCAGGTCTTCAAGATTCATGGCATGCCACATTCTATTGTTTCTGATCGCGACCCAACTTTCACCAGCAATTTTTGGCAAGAATTGTTCAAGCTCCAAGGTACCCAATTGCATCTTAGCACAACTTATCATCCCCAGATTGATGGTCAAACTTAAGTGATCAACAAGTTTTTGGAAACATATTTGAGGTGTTTTGCATCGGAAAGGAAAAATCAATGGGTTCAATGGTTACCACTAGCTGAATTGTGGTACAACACTTCTTACCATACAGCTACCCGCATGACTCCTTTTGAAGTAGTCTATGGACAAAATCCACCTTCAATTCTCTGATATTTTCGAGGTGTCTCAAAGGTCTAGGCAGTTGACCAAACGCTTACAGCTTGAGAGGCTATTCTCTGTACCCTCAAAGAGAATTTGGTCATGGCCCAGAATCACATGAAGCAACAAGCAGATCAAGTTCGCTCTGAACGTCAATTTGCATAAGGGGATCAAGTGTTTCTTCACCTGCAACCTTACAAGCAAAATTCCCTCAAGGATGACTATTTCCCGAAACTGGTGCCCAAATTTTATGGTCCTTATACAGTTCTCAAGCATGTGGGACAGGTGGCCTATCAGTTATCTTTGCCCAGTCATTCTAAGCTCCATCCTATTTTTCATGTTTCCTTCTTAAGGAAGGTGATTGGAACTAAGTGCCAAACTCAAACCAACCTTTCTGAGTTGGATGAAGAAGGATCCATTTGGATACAACCACAAGCAGTTTTGGACCAGCATGAGCATTGTCTATGCCAATGAACCATCAAAGAAGTGTTAGTCCAGTGGAAAGATACAACTCGAGCAGATGCCACTTGGGAACCAGCTATTATTCTGCAACAATTTCCTCATCTCAAGCCTTGAGGACAAGGTTGTTTTTAAGGGGGCGGACATGTTAGGGACCTAACCCCTCACGTAGGTAGAATAATATATTTCCATGTAATAACGGTCAATATTAATAATGCCTAGAAATAAGGAAGAATAATTCCAATGTAAGAAGACCTAATAGAATCTTCTGCTTCTAGAAGGATATTCCTCTAGATTGTTCTTTTGATAGACATATTTAATATAAATAGGAGTCGAGAGAGTGAGTAGTTTTGTCTTGGATATTATTGTAATACAACTTTGCTCTGCTGGAGGTTGCCCCCTCGAAGAGACAAATGAACATTGCTCTTAGTAATCAAAGTCTCTTTCTAGTGTTATTTTGTTATCATTTTGGTATTATCGTGGTGTTGCTATGGTTATATTGTTGTTCATCTTCCATTTATAGCTATTTATTTTTGTTCTACATACTTTTCATATCTGGAATATTACAAATAATTATCCTTAGGGAAATCCTTATCCAAATCCCTAAAATTAGTGTATATGTGGATCATCCTATGTCTCTTATCTATAGGAACTAGGTTCAAAACCCATTTAGTTATGCACACGAGGTAGATAAAACCTACTTTCAACAACTTTTCGACTTCCGCCTTGATAGAAACTTACTTTCTTAGGGTTCACCGGTTGCAATATTTTCCAAACAAGTCTAGTTTTATCATATGTTGGAGTCACATGTTCGAAAATAGAATGGTCAATGCTTGGCATATCCTCATAGCACCAGACAAAAATGTCGGGATGTTTTTTGAAAAAAATTATATAAATCTTAATATCCTCAAGAGAATGGTCAACTTCTATGATAATGTTATCAACAATGTTGAACTTAGAATAAATATCAGTTGGTATCATTTGAGAATTATTCACCATATTTCTCTTTGCATACACCTCATTGGTTAGGATGGGAGGTTGGTATCAATTGAATTATATGGGTAGAATTATCTTCTCTTCACCAATAGTCAACATATCCAACTCAGAGAGAAAATAAGACCTTTGGTGCATATCCTCCCAGGGTCTCTCTATACTAGTCATTGCCTCCAAAATCAATTCATTAGAAGGAAAAAACATTTCCAAAATTTCATTTGAGTTGGGGGGATTGAAGGTCCAGATGGATGAAGAGAAATAATCATACTCATCCCATAGGTAGAGATGTTGATCAGGGTCATGATATCCATCTGAATGACTTGATAGGAAACTCCATCATAGACAAAGGCATGATAAAAACTATGTATTTCACCTCTGACTCGAGAGCCAAGGATTTGGCCAGGAAGGCTTAGGTCGAGTCTCCAAAATAAGACAATTGAATAAGATTTGAACACAACTACGGAGAGTTCTTCATAAAGTATGAAATTTGGAAAGGTTCAACACTCTCTTGGGTAGTGAATGAAATCACATACATAGGCATTGAGGTTGTATTATTTTCAAGCACAGGGAGGGTGGAGGTACCCATAAGGGACAAGTCTTTAAACATTAAAATGCCTACACTTTTAAATTGAACAAAGAAACCATCTACAAAATGAACATTTGTTTCAGACTAAGAGTTGGGGTCAAGAATGTAAAATGAGAGTTGGTCAACTATGACCACTTTCGCTTGGTGAGGGAACCTTAGTACCCTAAATATTGTGTTGGTAAATGTTTAGTAGACAACATATGCTTGTCATTGATGGCAAGTATAGCAGCAAAGATGGCATGAGTACAAGAAGAAGTATCATAAGTATTTTAGGAAGACGCTGCAGAGCAAGCTCGATAAGTTCAGAAGAGATAGTGTAGAGGATTGTTGGCAGGTTTAACAAGCAAAGTGAGCTTGTCATTGATGGCAGGATCAGAGTGTGCATCAATGGAAAAACAGTGACAAAGTAAGCTCAGGAGGAATTAGCGCAGAGTCGAACGCAGTGCATAGTTGTGCACCAGGGATGAGGTTAACTCATTGCCAAAACTCAAGAGAGATAGCGTACTCAAGATCTTAGGCCGATCAAAGGTTGAGGCCTTTGACACTTAGAAATTCTTCCAAGTAAGGAGGATGCATAAGCTCGGGGGGAGAAGCGTCAGTGATCGTTGGATCCCATCTCGAATCCTCGATGACCGTTAGATATGAATTCAGACAAGAAGAACGCGTAGAAGAGGAGGACAGATCTTAGGCGTCAGATCTGAGCGTAAGATCCGACCATCGTTGGATCAGAGAGAACCATCGTGAAGTGGCAAAATCACGAGAAGATCTGGCCTGTAGGATCTGGGGTATCTACGAAGGATCAATAGCCGTTAGAAATGGTGAAGCTGCAAGGTGGATAAGTCCAAGAGTCATCCAACTCTCCAAAACTGTGAAGGAATCTTGGCCGTCCATCGAGGACAGTCGTGGACCGTTGGATCAAGAGGATATGTGGCGAAAGATCAGAGCACCACAAAGACTTCATTTCGAAGTTTCGCAGGTTGTGAAATTCAAAGGAAAGAGGTTCAAAATCACGATATGCGAATTCACGAAAAGATTTAGACCATTAGATCACCAAGAATTGTGGACCGTTGATCAGGCATAAAGAAGGTCTGTGAAGTGTCGAAATCACAACAAGATCTGGGCTGTTTGTTCCATAGGACACGTGGCGAAAGATCATCATGTCGCTGACTGGAAAGTCAAAGGAATAGGGTTCCCTAACCTCTCGAATTTGCGATATGCAAAGTCGTGAAACAATCTTAACCGTCAGATCGAGGTTTGATCTGGACCGTTGATCAGACTCCATCTCGGAGTCTCGGCTATCGTGACTTGGAGTGATGAGAACCTCCATCTAAGGAATAGCGAGATGCGATATCGCAAAAAGATCAGGACCATCGGATCACCAAGAACGTGGACCGTTGAGCCGAGCTCCATCTCGGAGTTTCACCTATCGCAACTTGGAGTGACGAGAACCTCCATCTAAGGAATTGTGAGATGCGAATTCACGATGAGATCTGGACCATCAATACACCAAGATTCTGGACCGTTGATATAAGCTCCATCTCGGAGTCTTGCCTATCGCGACTTGGAGTGACGAGAACCTCC
>JASDQU010251183.1:0-13861 GCA_032191745.1 Picea mariana
CTAACTATGATCCATGCAGACATTATTACATTATTTACCCTCGCAGGGGTGCGGATATCCCGTTTACAAAAATATAAGTGCTGGTGTTTAAAAACACCCAGTAGAACCCTGCTGTCTTCGACATAGATAATCTTCATGAAATGAGTTGACCTCCGTGCTAAACGAGCGGTCAACAGACCTTTCCTACAAACCGTGCGATAACAGGCATGACGTCACCCTTGGAAATGTCTTTAGATGCTAATTAATTTTTATTATGTCAAAATTGAATTTTATTGTAAATTGGCCAGGTCGACCTTATTTTGACCTGAAAATTAATTAAAAGTCAAAATTTTGTATAAATAAACATAAGTACTCTCATTTTTACATCACAACGTCTCATACAAGAGAAGAGGTCTAAAATTTGCGCCCTAGTGAGAGCTATTGGCTGAAATTGTGAGGCGCACTCTTGTATAAGGCTATTTTTTGCAACTTGGATCAATCTTGGAAGTTTTTATGGTGGTCTTGCATGGTATTTTCATGATTATTCTTGGTGCAAGTAAAATTTGCATTTTTTGTCATCTATTGAATGGTTTGTGTATGTTTTTATTTGCTCATACAAGATTATGAAATTGCAAGGTATACTTAATGCTTGAAGTAAGGAACTTAAATTGCTACTTTCTTACTTTCTATTTGCCAAGTTTTTCATTGAATTGATCTAGTAACTAGTGAAACCCTAGAGCCCTAAATTGCTAGCACTCTAAGGATTTTGACTTAGTTATCTTTGCATAAGCTTTACTCCATAAGAAGCCTAACGAGAGCAAGGTGTTAGGGCCTAGAATTGCCTACACCCTAGCATCTTTTCTCTTGAGGTCAATGCATAGGGGGACTTAAGTTACTACTTCTCCTATGCATTGCATTTTCCCTCTTAGACTTTTGTGCATCATCAAATTGATTTGCAATTTTAGAAGAAGTCGTCCACTTTTACTCCATAAGCCCTAGAAGACACTAATTCTTGCCTCTCTCTTGTTGAAGTATTGATCAAATATGCAAACACTCTTTTCCTAAGATTTTACTAACAATCTCTAACCCTAGTTTAGCCTAGATCACTAACTTATTTGTTGTTGTTATAAATGTTTGCTACAACCATCTAATTGCAGCAAATTTTCTGCATACTCAACATTAATTGCTAGCTAATCAGTTCAGAAATTGCTTATGACAAGTTATTATCATTCTACTTAGTCAAGGCTATCTTTTCATTGTCTTTTCAAGCTTTTTTGAGGAGTATTTGTTGCAGCTGTTACATTTTATCAATTGTTGTTGTATACTTATTAACTGCTGCAATTTTATATTAGCTAGCACTTATTGTCACCATCCATTGTCTACTGAGGTGTTATTATCATATTTGTACTTGGAATTATTGTATATGTATGCTATATTGTCGTGTTCCAGGCAGGTACATAAAGCACTTCATTAACCTCGTTTTTTAGACACGGATTTAGTGACTTTGGTAACCAGTGAGAGGGGGGAATATATCTTGAACATAACCCTAATCTTCCAGCCCTTTAGGTCACCGGGGACACCTCCCTTGGGGTAGACCTTGCCTATCCCTAGAAAGTGGGGATTTCCTATTAAGGTGACAGTGATAGGATATCATGTTTGTTACGCCAATCTCCCTTACTTACCTTGGGCTTTGGGAAAGTACATATTGTGTGATAACAGGCCCTTAAACAAAGGATTAATTGTTTTGGTCTGGTGGTGCAGTTTTTAGGTTCCAACCCAAATTGATCCCAAATGCAATATTCCCTTCCCTAAAGCATTGTGAAGTCCTAAGGTAACTATGTAGATCAATTTTGGATCATACATACACATATATGTCCAGTTATATATATATGACATGGCCTTCTTGCATTTCAGGTAACTTTAGATTTTAGGCTTAAGTGTCTCTAGTTTGAGCCAGGTTGTTGTTTGGGTTAGATTAGTTTAGTGCAGATATGACAATTCTCTAATTATTTACAACTAGGGTTAACTAGGTTTAAATCATTGCAAGATCTAATGAAGATTTTACAATGTTATTTCTATGATAGTTAAATGCTTTATTAAACAACTCCAATGTCGGATCATGCCTTATGACGTTATTCCAAACATTCTAGATCTTAAAAGGACCAAGTAGAAAGAGCTAAATAAAATGAATCAATTTTAAACCCTATGCATTTTGGCGTTGAATGCTAGTCAAAGATTAACCTATATGCTTCAGATTGACGATCCTTCCCTTGCAGAATCATGTCATGTTGTAATTGATCAAACAATCAGTTTTGACTTTAACATTCAGTGGGCAGTTGTTCTTTTTTGATTTCATATCACTGTTCCTAATTCTCTCAAACGGTACAGGTTCAAAGGAGGAATGGTATTAACAGGATCTTGACAAGCAAGAAAAAGACAAAATGGAGAGAGGGATTTCACAATCATGAAATAGCTAATCAGACAGCCAACAACGGTAAGCGCAAAACAACCATAAAATTCATTGTATTCCATGAATTGTGTAGTTTCTGGCAGCCGCTTCATGAGTAAAGCACAAGGGGTATCAGCAAGGTTAGAATGGTCAATCTCAAAAATTACAGTCAACACTGAAACCGAATAAAGTTGGCCAATGTTCCAAACTCTAATTATTGAATTAGATTTATTAATAAGGGATCATTGAATGTCCCTCATCCTGTGTCTAACATTCCATTTGGTAATCATAGGGGTTAAGTCACCCGCACGTGTAACATTCAGGTTATCTGATAGTTCCTTCACTATTGATAAACATTATAAGGGTGACTGAAAGAACCAAACAGACTAGCATATACCTGTTTGGTTACAGGGTATACAAGAATACCAGAGTACACGACCAATTATACCTGGAAGCAAGCAACACTAGCATCAATCATAACCCGTATCGCTGTCCTTTCAACTGAGATAGGCAGTCACATTCCATGTACCTGTATTATGCCTTTCACGCGCCAGACTCCATTTCTAAAAACCACTATATGTGAATCATCTGGATGGAGTGATTTTAGTTCCTTACGGACTTCCTCAGCAGCTGCATTGTGCTCTGTTGATAATCTTTCTGCTATAATTGACTTTTTAGCTCTGGTACTGCCCAAAACAGCTCTTGAATCTCCAAGGTTTGCCACATAAAGAGTGTTATTTGATATAACTCCGACAAGACAACAAGAACCTGCTGAAGCTATTCGGGGCTGTGCTTCCCATGATCTTGTGACAAAATGTAAAAAATCTTCCTCAGTGGCACTGAAGGCTTTACGGAGGACCTCTGCAGACAAGTCCCCTTGCTCCAAAGCAAATTCTGGAAATGAAGTGCACTAGATTATCAGCATTCACCAGCCAAAAACATGGAAATACATGACAGAAATTGAATTTGTAGAGAATTGTCACTCTTCGGAAAGGTGGGGGGAGGGGGGGAGCCTACAGTAATCAGATTCTAGCATCCTTAGAAGCCCAAATCATTTCATGTGATTCGTTAGTCACAACAATATATCTGATGACATAGAAATATGTCCTTAGATTTGTAGTTAGGATTCCCCAAATTAACAAGAAAAGTATTTAAAAAGCCAGAAAAACTGTAACATAAAATTATTTAAATGACCAAAAAAATCCAAATATTCATGACAAAATTCTCAAGACATACACGAGTAACCCCAATTCGAGGAAATATAAACTTGTAAAAAATGTAATTAGTAAGCGAGAACTACAATCACAAAGTAAACTATGACGAGAGAACAAAATTTACTTCTTTGACCTTCAGTCTAGGGACACAGAGTACAAACTTTTAGCTGCATCTATGAGAACAGTTTCCAGCCTCAGAGAATATGTACCTTTTTACAAAACCAGGCACTTTAACACCTAGATTAATAGAACCAATGTTGTTCTTCTTAACCTTAACCATAATTAACCAACTATGCAATCTTGTAACTAATTGAAAACATCAAGTTTTACCCCACAAGCAAGAAAGATCGGAAATTATCATAACATAAGCCCAAACAAGAAAACTTCTAAAAACAAGGATGAACCTCTAGGCACCTGCATCTGGATAAGAAATCGAGATGACCCCACTCACAACGATCAAATGTTCCTACACAGCCAGAACCTTCTAAGAGAGCTTAGAATTTTCATCATTTAGACACAAAAAATCTCCATACCACGATTAACTTGGTTCCCAAACTTTCCATTTGACCAGGCTAGCAATTATAAAAATGGCAAAGTGACTCAAACCCTATGTTTGCCCATTGAAACCAGAAAAGGACGCCATAATAAACCCAGATTTACAAAGACGATAGAAGCATGTCATCGACAAACTGCATACAATAACGCGACGTCCAGAAAAGATTATTTTCGGGCATCTTAATAAACACAGAATTTGGACAGGGATTTCCATCTTTTGTCGCCCGAAGGGAAACAAGTGGAAACATGAGAATTCCGAGCATCACAAGGCGATAAAGGCCCAACTTTCCCCAGGTACATCCGGTTTGAACAATAGAGAGTATACAGTATTTGCGGAAGTAATGACCACATCGGATTTGAAATCACGATACCCGGTTGGTGATAGCCAACTCGGCATCCATGGGGTTATAATGAGATTCTCAAGAATATACGTGCTACTAAACTCTCCCACCAGTGGGGATTCTGCTGACAGAAAGAATGTATATTACACCATGGAAAACCGGGCCTCTAGATGACTGGGACCTGTTTCCTGGCGCATGTATTGTCGTGCCGTGACTTATTTGTGTGTGAGTATCAGTGGGAACCAGCCCTGCGACGTCCTTAGTATAGAACTACTAAGCCAAACCCAGCCAAGAAAAAAATCAAATTTGGGAACAGAAAAAGAGATAACTTACTTTCCACATGGGAGAAGAGATGATCGCTGACGAAACGTGAAGCTTGAGGTCCGCCATGGCCGTCGTAGATCCCAAAAAAAGTGCCAATGGGACTTGTGACCACCTGGCTCTGGTCCTCCAGGCTTGTATTGGCCTGTACTACAGCCATGGAGAAATGACCAGATGCATGATCTTTCAGCTCCATTTGCCATAACAGGGGGTCACGTGCGTCTGATGCGCTTATATTGGGTAGAAGGTGTTGGAGGGGGCTAAAACAGGATCTCAACATGGTTAATTTCTTCAGAGAAATGTTGCACCATTCCTTTCTTTGATAATCTATGAATCGCTCCCAGTAATTTTCCCGTGGAAATTGACCTCATCGAATACCTCTTTGCGATCCCTTCCTCATTAATTGGTGCTGTGAAAAGTCACACGAGTGTCTATATCGGGATGAATATGGATGATTCGTCCCACAATTAGTGGAAGACAGTGCTCACAACACCGAGTTTGATGGCAAACGACAATGAAAAATGTTGGGGAGTACGTCAGGGCAATTTTCCGTGAGATTGTTGAATTTCGAGGATAGAGCTCGTTGTGTTCCACCTGGCTTGGGAAAGTTGAGACTTTCAAGTCGTCTGTGATGGTATTGGCCCACATCAAAAAGTCAATATCGAGATGGGCCTTTTACACGGCGTTGTCTAAAGGTTCATTAAGTCGCCCCCTCTTGGCCGGACAATGGTGAAGGATAGATCTGTAATTCTCTGAACTATGGTTGGATCTGCAATTTCAATCATTTTGCGTGTACTTATGGAATTTTTATATTTTGAAAATGTATTTAATAAAAAATTAAAATTGTAAAATGAATCTGATTATATTAAGATTTTAAATTTTCAAGTAATCAAAAATTTAAGAATTTTTTTAATTTTCAATATATTTAATAATAATCAAAATTATAAAGTCAAATCTGGTTAGCACAATTGGTTTGATGGGCTTCGTTCTCTATGGCAATACAGGTTTGAAAAGTGTGAGGAGGAGACACTTAAACTCCAACCAACAAAAGAAGGTTGGTTTTGTTGGCCTGAGTGATTTTACCCTCAAGTTCTAAATTGAAGATCAAGTATGTGAGGAGGAGACACTTAAACTCCAACCAACAAAAGAAGGTTGGTTTTGTTGGCCTGAGTGATTTTACCCTTAAGTTCTAAATTGAAGATCAAGTATGTGCAGGGACTACACAAATCTATACATCAACAAAGTAATCATAAGCACGGCATACAAGCACATTAATTTTGATTTTACCCTGAAGTTCTAAATCAAAGACCAAGATACCTTGTATGTACGGGGACTACACAAATCTATATATCAACTCAGTGTATGTAATATGCCACTTCCAAAAAGCTAGAATGCAGGTTCGAGGATGGAATAATCATAAGCATGGAATACAAACACATTAATTTTGTACATGAGAGGTGCATAAATACAAATTAAATGATTGTTGGTCTTCCCTAACGGGTGACTCTTCCTATCACCTACAACTCTCCATATTTACACTGATGTTACAATAACGCAATCCCAAGGATTATGTGTCCAACATTCCTCCCCTTAATCCGAAGGGGTGTTTGTGAGTCCAAGCACCATTCTAAACTTTTCAAATTTTTCTCTTCCAAGCGCTTTGGTGAAGATGTCCACAATTTGCTCATTTGTGGAACAATGTCTCAAGTGAATAGGCTTGGCCTCTACATGACATCGAATCAGGTGATACTTTGTGTTGATGTGCTTTGTTCAATCATGCAATATGGGATTCTTGGCCAACTTGATTGCAAAAGTGTTGTCAACTAGAAGAGGAGTAGAATTCGTTTGTTTCCCCTGCAAATTTTCAAGTATTTTCCTGAGCCACACAATCTCTTTTGTGGCTTCTGCAACTTCCACATATTTTGCCTCTGTTGGAACTGACTATTTGTGTGATCTCTAGGAGACAGTTGTTGATCCAAGACTCATGAGATAGCCTGAAGTTGACACTCAATTTTCCATATCTCCAACAAAATTTGAATCAGAATATCCAATTAGGTTGAAGTCATCCACCTTAGAGTACCTAAGTCTAGAATCTTGAGTTCCCTTCAAGTATTTTAGAACTCTTTTTGTAGCAAACCAATGTCCTTCACAAGCTTTTTGCATGAACCTGGAAAGAGTTCCAACAACAAATTAAATGTTTGGTCTAGTGGTAGTAAGATAGATAAGACTTCCCACAAGTTCTATGTACTTGGTTGCATCCTCAAATTCATTCCTTTCTTTTCATGTGAGTTTCAAATTTTGTTCCATTGGAGTAGAAACAGGACTACACTCATCCATGACAAACTTGTTCAACAATTCTCCAATGTACTTCTTCTAGGAGATGAATATGTACTTTGGATTTTGAATTACCTCAATGCCCAAATAGTAATGAAGATGTCTCAAATCTGTCATCTTGAAGCCTTTCTTCAACTCTTTCTTTATGCATGCAATGTAGCGTTCATTGTTCCCTGTTATCAACAGACCATCTACATATACTACAAGATATACAATAGTTTTGCCAACTTTCTTGACAAACAAAGTTGCATCATCAAGATTGTGGTTCTTCAAATTCAATTTCAGAAGATGCTTAGTTAGCTTTCCATACCATGCTCACGGTGCTTGTTTCAGGCCATATAAGGATTTGATGAGCTTGCATACCTTCTAATCTTGTCTCTTCACAACAAAGCCTTCTGGTTGAGACATGAAAACATTCTCTTTTAGGTCTTCATTCAAGAAAGCAGTCTTCACATCAATTTGATCAATTTTCCATCCATTCTTTGCTGCCATGGAAAATAGAGTATGGATGGTAGCCCATTTTGTTGTGGGGGGGAAGTATTCTCATATTCAACACCTTCTTTTTGTGCAAATCCTTTTGCCATGAGCCTTGCTTTATGCTTGTCAAGTGAGCCATCTGATTTGTACTTGTTCTTGAAAACCCCCCTGTAGCCGACTGGTTTGGTTCCAAATGGAGGGTCCACCAACTTCCATGTCCCATTCTTGATGAGAGCATCATATTCCTTCTGCATGGCTTCTTTCCATTAATCATGAGAAGTGGCTTCTTAAAAGGAAGTCAGTTCAAGGTTGGTAGATAAACTCAACTCACAATCATCTACATCACATGAGTTTGAATTATCTACATTACCTACATCTTGTCTTGAGGAAATTTTGGTTCCCATCTTTTCGACCTCATCAGGATGAACACTTTCAAGTGTTTTTGCGAGCCATTTTGGTGGACGTTTCTGAGATGGTCCAAGTTGCTCAGCTAATTGAGATGGTGTTGAGTTCTCATCAAGACTCATTTTTTCAATCCTCTCGATCACATCATCTAAATGAATTTCAGGTTCTAATGAACTGGCTGGAACTTCTTCATGTGGGGGAGATGGTGTTTCAAAATGAGATTATGTAGATTGACCCAAGATAGGGATCTCCCCTTCAAGATGTGAAATCTCATCATCAAATTCACGATATATCTTTACACGAGTGAATCTGTCTAGATGATCAAGCTATCTCTCAACAGTTTCATTAGTCTTAGAGGATTCAAGAAAGATTACATCTCTAGAAAGGATGAATTTCTCATTTGTCTCATCATAAAGATGATATCTCTTAGTGGTATTTGAGTACCCCAAGAAGATGCACTTCTGACTCCTTGCATCAAGTTTGCTTCTTTTCTCCTTAGGAATCAAGGCATAGTAGGTGGAACCAAATATCTTGAGATGCCTCACCGAAGGAATGCGGCCATACCACATTTCATAAGGAGTCTTGTTTTGAAGAGCTCATATTCTCCTCAATCTTAATTTATGTATTTGTATATGGATTAACACCTGATTGGTCCATGACCTCTATTTAAAGAGTATGAAGGGTCATTTGCCTATGATTGATTGTGAGAAACTCTCTTGTAAAATATTTTTTCTTTTGCATTAATATAGTGCCTCAAGTGGCCATGTTGTCTGGAGTTGTGGATTGTTTCCTTCTTGAAGGGTTTTAACTACATAAAAACATTGGTGTTATGATATTTGATCTAGTTGTGTGAGTGGTTACTTAAGGTGTCTGTCATGTGTTAGAATACCTTATTTTGTCGAACAAGCTAACCCAATATATAAGAGGTCACTCAGTCTATCTCTCTTGGTGTCTATAACCTACTCTTATGTGGTGCACATGATGGTGGTGTCCATATCAAATTTCTTCCTCTTGTGTGTTTTATTTACAAGAGTTTGCTTTCTCCTATTGTATGCAATCATTTCCAAATCAACTACATCCTCCAATAGATCAAAAATATCCCATGATAAAATATTTTATAAGCTGCTAGGGGTAATTACTTACTCCATGACTAACTCTTTTCCTTTACTTGTCCCTAACTTAGGAATGTCTACATCTTCCATAGTAAGGTCAATGAAACTACTTCGAGGGGGTGTTATTCATTGTTGGGTTTGTTGCTTGGTCTAGTTGGTTGATTGTTGTTCCAAGATATATTTTCATCAATGATAGGATTTCCTTGATATTTATCCTAGTATATTTCTTCCTAATGAAGTTTATCTTGCTCTAATTTCTTATTTTCTTCATCTTCCAAACTTGCTTTCTCAACTGCTTCTATTTTTCCTTTTCTTGTCTTTCAACTTCCTCTCTTTGTGTCTACTCTTTTTCTTTTTTCCCCTTTTCCTCTACTTCAGTGTATTACCCCTCCT
This sequence comes from Picea mariana, assembly GCA_032191745.1. Taxonomy (NCBI): domain Eukaryota; kingdom Viridiplantae; phylum Streptophyta; class Pinopsida; order Pinales; family Pinaceae; genus Picea; species Picea mariana. The sequence goes on from JASDQU010251183.1 coordinate 9,581, forward strand.
TCCAGTAGGGGTATTCACCTGTATTTCTGACAAGCGGGATATTTTTTATGGCATGTCATGGCATTGTTTAAGCATGCCATTTCATTCCAATCTTTGGGATAGTTTCATGTTTTCCGGGGCATCTCATGTATTCCAAGGAACATGTCACACTCTTCTAGGAATTTTTTGGTTATTCACATCCATATGGACCCCCTCTATGCATGCCACATGGAGCATGCTTAAGCGCTCTCCTTTTTTGGCATTTTTGAGTTGATTTTCATCCATTGTGAGGGTCGACCCGCACTTGAATAATTATGACAGTCGTTGGGGATTATTTTGTGCTTGAGGGGTCACTTGAGTGATGTGTTGCCATGATGTGTAATTTACTTAAATTATTGGACAATGTGGATGATGATTAAAAGATATAATTTGAAGATCGATGAGCTGAACTTAAGAGGTCAACCCCATTTATTTTGACGTCAATATGGATGTTGAGGGTTTTGTGACTTGTTTTTAAGCTTGGGAAGTCACTCCCATGCTTCATGTTGACTCAAGGTATGACCATGGGCATTCATTTGATACATTATTTGAAGGTATTGGAACATTATATTGCACAATTTATGGAGTTGTTTTGGAAGAGCCTGTAATGTCCCTTTTCCAAATAGGAGCTCCAGAGACGAGGCTTAATGGTCTAAACTGCTCTGTTAGACTATAGCCAGGGCCAGAAAAGGGGTAAACAGGGTTACTAGATATCACTCCAGTCAAAGGTGTTATGTTTGGAAAGTGACATTGAGCTAAAACTGGTTAAAAGTGCTTTTAATCCATTATGAGCTAAAAATAAAACAAACGAGCTAAATTTGGAAGTCAGCAACGAATTAGGGTTTCATCAATGAATTAGGGTTTATAAAATCTATAAGAGAAGGGTCAGCGACCTAATTGATCATTATGAAGATTTTGAATTGTCATTAAGGAGAGACGCGCATGTCGGGAGAGATAGTTCAGTGGATTCCAGGAGGAAGACACCAATTGGCTGATTTCGGTGTTGAGAGACAAACCCTAGTCATTGGGAAGATCACACAGGTCTTCCATCATTCTTCAGCAGCAGTTACATAGGGTCCAGCAGCAAGGGCATACTTATCCAGGGTGAGGGCGCAGCTTCTGAGGAGGTTCAGTGGGTCGACTTGTCCCAACCAAGGAGAGTTCAGAGATTCCCCTCCAACCCAGTTGAGAGGAAGGCAAGGCACATCTTTCACCTGGTTCCTCGTCAGATTCTGACAAAGGAATCATCTGGGGCGCATTTTCCAGACTTGAGAGTGCAACACTTTTGGCAGACACATTCGGGGTTCCCGAGCAGTCGTCATATCAGATCCAGGGAAACCATTGCGACCCATTTCCCAGTAGGCCAAGATGGTCATTTTGAGACACATCTCAGCTGATTTTGATGGTGGAATCACTAGGGCGCAGTTTTCCAGTGACAGAGGGGCGCATTCCCCCAGGGGGATCCATTCGGGGTCCAGACACACCATCAGAGGGGCCGATCAGTCACCAGAACTGAGAGATAGAGCAGGGCGCACCATTTGGGATAGTTTCCAGGCCATTCTGAGAGATTTAGCCACCAGGGTGAACTTTCTGAACTTTCAGCAATTACCGCACAAGCTGCCACAGTTCTAGCTCATCCATTGACCCCGCAATTCTCATCTATTATCGGGTATTATAATTTAGTTTGCTTATTGTATTTCAGCTAAGATCCTTTTGTCATTTGATCTAGCCGAGTTATTCATTTTATTCAGCCGTATTTGGAATTTGTACTCGACAGAGATATCATAATATAAACTTTGCAGTCTTTTGTCGCATTTGTTATTTGTATGATCATTTATATGTTGTAAACCATTAATCCTACAAACACAATAGCAACATTTCCTAGAGTAGCCAAGTCAGGAACATTACAGTGGTATCAAAGCTTTAGTCTTGTTGGCCTTTGACTAAAGACGACGAGTGCAGCAGAAGACCCAGATGGATGTGAGCACGTAGGTGATAAATATGTCACTTACAACAAGCGTAAGGAAAGAAGGCCTAGGCCTGACTTTCTTCCCTTTCCTCCAAGATCAGAGGAAGAGTAAGAGGCACACAGAGAAGCAGAGAGAAGGGTAGAGGTTGAGGCTGAGCGTGAGACAGAGAGGATGCTAGGAGACAGATATGAGTGACCAGAGGGCAGTGGCAAGGCCCCCATGGAACTAGAGGCAACCTTCATGTAGGTTATCATCGATATGTTAGCTAGTCAGAGGACCATGTCTCAGTCCTTGACACAGGTGGTTGATAGATTGTCTATAGTGGGCATCTCGAGCACACAATCCCCACATGCAACACAGGGGAACTCAGGGGTAGGTAGTAGACCCCAGTCACCCACTCACACATTCACCTCTGTGAGTAGATTTCTCAAACCCTTGTTTCCCAGTTTCCAGAGGGCACCCCCGACAACATCACGGCTGCCGATAACACAGAGGTTGCCCACTCATTAAGAGGACATTGTAGAGTATCGGAGGGAGTATGCAACATTGGGTCATGACTTCCATCAAGACATGACCCTAGTTGAGTATTGTGGACTTAGACTTGAGAATCGCCCTAGAGAGCCACAGAGAGGAGGGTCACAGCAGCAGCAGGGGAATAACATTGATTTCATCCGGAAAGTTGGTAAACTCACCATACCTTCTTTCGACGGATCGTCCAAATGCACTGTCAGAGCTTGGGTATAGAAGCTAGACACATACTACAAGCTCAATCAGATGACCGAGACAGAGGCCATTAGTTTCGTGACCTTACACCTGGAGGGTGAGGCACACGAGTGGTGGTATCATGGATCGGTGACATTGGGTCACAGTCGTAACATCTCCTACAATGAGTTCACAGAGAGACTAATGGATAGATTTGACAGGAGGGATACAAAGATCCATTTCAGAGATCTAACCCAGTTGAGACAAACTGGCATAGCAGAGGCATTCATCTCAGAGTTTCAGCTGGTAKCCATGGCAATGAAAGATATATCCRAGCCTTGACTGATCATGTTATTCATAGAAGGGATCACATAACCCTTGAGAGGATGGTTGAAGGCATACAKGCCTCATACCTTGTAGGATTCCACCCTACGCACTCGAGATTTGGCAGACTTAGCGACAAAGACTAAACCCTTCTTCAATCCCTTCATACCCTAAAAGGATCGAGACAGGAAGCCATTCCAGAGAGAATGGAAGGGAAAGGAGAAGCTAGATGATGAGATGAGGTGAGAGCTTATGAGGAAGAAGCTTTGCTTCAACTGCAGAGACCCTTGGGTCCCATGCCACACGTGCATGGGCAAGGGAGAGATTCATTATATTGAGGTGGCAGCAAAGAGTGTGGACAGTGAGGAGGAGGAACAAGATAGTGGATCCACTAGCTCAGAGGAGGAGTCAGCATAGGCAGAGGAGCAACCTCCTTGTAGACCACTGACATCGACAAGAGCCCACCCTTCAGTAGTTCCACAACCGCCTGAGCAGGCTAACAGATGGAAACCAACAAAGGGAGGAGTCATAGCAACCCTTTCTAGTGTTCCTAGGTATGATACCCTCCGGATCAGAGGGACTATTCAAGGGCAACAGGAAATCACTGTGATAGATGGTGGGGCCACCCACAACTTCATTGACGCTTCACTAGTATCGAGACAAGCACTTCAGACAGAGGAGTTTGAGGGGTTTGATGTTGCAATAGAAGATGGCCACACTGTGGAATGTCTAGATAGAGTTCCAGACTTGGAGATAAAGTTAGGCAACTACATAGTGAGAGACACATTTTATGTGGTTGACCTATCTGACAAAGATGTGATGTTGGGAGTTCAGTGGATGATTACCTTGGGAAAAATCACCACCAATTACCAAACCTTGGAGATGGGGTTCAAAGACCGTGACAGGAAGAAGGTTTTTCCGAGAGGTATGTCGACATGAGAACCCAGGACAGTTTCAACCAAGAGGATGGGATGATATTTAGACATGGGGAGGTAGCATATGCCGCATAATGCGTGATCACTACGCAGAAGGATTCAGAGGGTCGACAATAATATCATACAGAGATCGAGAATTTGTTGGGATGACATCAATAGGTTTTTGGGTCAATTCCACCAGGGAGACCACCTGACTGGGGGATTGAGCACAACATTGAGTTGGAGGAGGGGGCCAAACCTATGATCACACCCCCCTATCGTCATCCTAGGAGGTTCAAGGATGATATAGAGAAGGAAATCAAGGAATTGCTAGCGATGGGACACATCAGACC
>JASDQU010251185.1:1440-14983 GCA_032191745.1 Picea mariana
TAAGCAATTTACAATTTGGAGTTTAAATACCTGTCACTGATGCTACCATCTGCTGCAGCTTGAATCCTCGCTTGAACCTTCGCTTGAACACCCCCAAAACCACCACCCTGCCGACCAGTACGCCTGGCCCTAGGACATCTACGGACGTCCTAGCCCTCCGAGCCAAAAACCCTTCAGCCCCGGTGTACACTGTAAATCCCACTCTTCTCACTCTGTCTCAAAGCTCTCAAAAAAAACTCCTCTCGTAATCTGCATGAAAGAATCCCCCAAATCAATCCTCCTCCTTCCCCTTATGCCTCCATCACCTTCCCGAACCTTCACTCCTCACCAAACCTTATCCATACATTTAAAACCTTATCTGTTCATTTACTCCTTTATTAATGGTCTTATCCTATTAAATATCCCCTTTAACGTATGGGTTACGTTATCCCACATGGGATACGTAACCCATTTTACCTTATTTATATTTTTATTTTATTTTCCCCCCATTGGTTTATTACATATTTAATCAATTACCTTATTTAATACTTAATTAATCACTAACCCTTAATTTAATAATTAATCATTTAATGTCTCATTTAATAATCACTTATTCATTTAACACTTAATCAAGGAGTTAATCATACTTCAGCTAAGTATAATCAAAATAATTAATTAATAACTTGTAATCACTTAAGGTTATTTAATAATTAATTATAATTTAGCCTATGTTTGGGTTTATATATGAAATTATTCATAGTTAATAGGAAAAGGGTCATTACAGTGATGCGTGCTTCGACCATGTCCTTGGAATTTCTAGTTCTGTACCTTCTTCACTAGGGAGAATTCCACTCTCTTTGAGTATGCTCTCACCAGGTCCTAGAGTGGTTTCCTTTAATTGGAATGATCTTGTAGAGCCTCGAGTTCCTTCTTCTACACCCTTCCAGATAAGGGTAATTCTTAGATATATTGTAGATAAGGTAACCGTTGCAAGTATTTTATCCTCCTCGACTTGGAAAGCTTTGGGTTTTTCCAAGCTTGTGTCAGCTCTGGGTAAGTTGTTTACCTTTCACATAAGTATTGCATGGGAGCCTTGGCCTCCCCCATTATATGATTCTTAGAAAAACATCCACAAGTCTAATTTAATCTCTTTTCTAGATCGTCTAAGAAATGAAAATATTAACCGTGTGATTTGTCCCTTTCACACTCATTAAATTGGACTTGAAAGGTTGTGAGTCTTATTTAAGCTCTTTTTTGACTCATTTTTAAAAAGAGAAAAGATTGTTGAGTGATTGGTCCCTTTCACACTCATTAAATTGGACTTGAAAGGTCATGAGTCTTAGTTAATATCTTTTCCTACTCATTATCAAAAAGTGAAAAGATCGTCGAGTGAACTTGTTTTCTTCACACTCATAAATTGGTTTCGAAGAGACATCTATTTGGCACAATTTTACCCCTTTTTCACACCAAGTAGACTAAAAGACATAAAAAAGGACATTTTTGGCGTCAATTTGTGATTGCATCTCATGCCCTTGCTTGCAGTATTGAGCCTATATTCGGTTCTTGCTTTGCATTATAAACCATTTGCCTCAACATTTTTACATCCTCAACCAAGTAGGGCATTATTTATATTCTTCGCAATTTGACACCCTATACCTAGGAGGGAAAATTCCCCTGAGTGTCCATCTCCCGTATGCACTTCCCTTCATTAAGCATAGGTATGTTCCACTACTAGAACTAGTTTTTCTTACTTACGACACTCATTTCCTCCTCTATATCATAGCATCCATTTGTCTATGAAAAAACAAAAAAAGATGGGCGTGAAGGGAGTATTATCTTATATCGACAACAATCATGTCACTTTTGAATAGAGAAAAAAGTTATTTGAGTCCATTCATCATCATAATTTTGGGATTAGCATGACCTTAGGAAGCTGATCTTGTTACAGAGTGTTCTCTACCGACTGGTTACTCTTCCAGTCCCTATAGAGAATTTCATCGATGCCTCCTGCAGCTTTTAGTTTCATCATCAAGTCTATGTTGTTGGAGTCCTCCATATGTCTCATACTCTTCTTCAAAGGAAGTCTATCAACTTGTGTCGGCCACTCCTCAGAATTGTTGAATTTGCATGTTAGCCATACCCTCAGTTTGTCTCAGAATCACATGATATTGTAGTCCTATCATGCACCCTGGCCCTACTTTCATCGTTGGTAGGTAAACTTGAACCCAAAAACCAAAATTTCATCATTGTTCATTGACTAGGTGGTCTCCCTTGTGTTTGACAACAACACATCTATTCACACATTGAGATTCATGCAGTGTATTGTGTTATCACATTAATTTGTAGAGGAGGTATTTTCCTAAGAAATGAACCCCTTTGGCGAACAAATGGCAAGAAATGGGTTAAAAACCCACTTATTCTAAGTTTTGTGTGCACAGGCACATCACGCTAAGTGGTGCGTAGATCTGGGCGGCTGAAATATGCGCGCCCAGATATACGGTGCAGGAGCCATATTAGACCCCCCCCTAATGTTTTTCCTTTAATAAGGGGGGTGGGGGGTCCGAGTTGGTGGTTTTAAAATGTGGGGCCACCACTAACGCTGTTGTAGGAAAATCTCCCTGCGAACAGGTAGATTGCCTCAAAGAGCTAGACCCTACTCTAAGACAGAAAGTGCTTAACGTGGACACTGACTTCCTTTCAAATCCATACAAACTAGCACATGAGAAGGAAGGAGAACAACAATACCTTTTTATCAATGTTTGTCCCTGCATGCTCCAAATCGAGCCCCAAACTCTCGCTCCTCACTGAGTCCTGTAGACAAACAAAGTACGATCGCTTCCTACTCTATTGATGTTAGCTTGAAAACAGATCTATCTATCAATGATAGGTTCATGTGATATCAGACACAAACTAGAAAGAAACAAGCCAAGCATGTCATATTGATGAGAATAATGATAGATGTACTTACAATCGTAGATGCGAATGTGACAGCGTCGTCAAGTCCCCTTTGTCTAACCCTTGCTCGAAAGATCCACAACCTGGACGATAGCATCTTCACTGATCACTTCTCCTTTGATTGACTATGTGTTCCCTATGAGATCATAGGTTTGATGCTAGCAATTCTTCCCCTGTTCCAGCACCACTTATGAGATCATAAGTTTGGTGTAATTCTCCATTTCCAATCCTCCTTTCACCATTAGAAAGCTTGTTTATATAGCCTTGGGGAGGCTTCAACCACTTGAGATATCCTTGGGGAAGTTGAGGATTTGCCTCCTTCAGTTGAGGATCTGCCCTAGGATCATGGATGGACTAGGGATTCGAGCTCAACTACCTTCCAAGAATGAAACTATGCTTCCCTCATTCATCTCAACAACTTAACTGCCGCCTAGAATAGGTAGCGCTCCCTCAAAAGGACCATTAGAGCATTGTAGCGCTCCCTAGTAGGCTTTAGGGGGGCGCCAACTCTCTCAAAATATATAGTTCTCCCTCAAAAGGGCCAGGGGAGCTTTATAACGCTCCCAGGCAGTGTAAGGGGGAGCACCGACACTCTGAGAAGAGGTATAGGGGAGCTCTCTCCTTCAAAAGCTTAGTTTTTGAGGTTCTTTCAGATGGAAAAAGGTTTGCAAGCCTGCTAACTCATTTCTCCTCTTCCAAATCAAATGTTTGAGGTGTTTCAAGTGTCCTCCTCATGTTGTTATAGGCATGACATAGGCATCATGGCAACATGATTTCTTTGAAACTTTACGACACTTGTGAGCAACATGCGACACTTGCGACCTTGTGAGAAAAATGTGACACTTGCGACCTTTGTAATGACAACACTTGTGACACTATGAAAGTGAGTATTTTTGATGTGTAACAAACGTGTCAACCTCTCCTTAACTTGGACCACCCCCCTCGTCTAAAACCTCTTACCGCTGCCTACCCCCTCCGAGTAGACTTCTTACAACCATCTCTTACCACTCCCACCTCCCGCTGACATGTGTCTCCCACTCCGTCTCTCACCTCTGCCCATCACATTGCCCGCTCTCCCTCCTTGTCTCATTATGGTACACCTTTCCTCCACTCACCTTCAGACCATGTCCCCTTATCATTCCCACCTATCATCTCCTGCCAGGTGTTCTACCACTAACCTCATAATAGGAATATGGTCCCCATCCTGTCTATTGCCATGGCATTTTCCTCTCCCATCACATCATGACCTCGTGCCACTTCATTGTTGTCCTATCCTAGTGTAGTACCCATATTTTCCACCACCCGTACTTTCCTCGTCACCTTCCATATGCCACGCCTGTCTACATGGGAGCTTCTCATCTCACCTCCACATTGATGGCACCATCCTCCCTACTAGATCCTTGTCCATGTCTATCATCTGGGTGGCCTTGTAGAAGATCAACAAAGTAGCAGACAACCAAGGGAAAACCACCATGTCCTTCATATGTAGAGTTGACTTGATACTCTTCGATCCTGATGAGGTATTTAATGAAAACAAGGATGGTGGGTGAGACATCATCTCTTTCCATAAATAGAAGGCCAGAGAGGGAAAAATCGTGGACGAATCTTGTCAGTCTAGTTTGACAGAGATCACATTTGAGAAAATACTACATGGGCAGTCTGACCAACGTCTATGTGTGAAGCTTGACAGAGGAAATCACCAATGAAAATCCTTAAACTCATGACATGATTGCGCCTTCAGCAGGGGAGCCAGTTCCAAGTATTTGTAGGCATTTTTTTCCATTTTGTTAGGGTCGATGGTAGAGCTACGCTCCTGATTTTAATGTTTTAACGATGCCTCTGGTTCTCTGTTTATGACTATGATTTGAGACTTCTTGTTTAATGGCAACCAACTTCTCCTTTCATTTCTTTACTTCTGACTCTGAAAGCTCAGGCATGGATGATCCGGTCGGGTGTTGTGACTATAGTATAGTGTAGGTTTGACTATATCTATTGTTGCAATGTTTTCAACTTCCCGAAGTTTTCAGATCCAAATGGATATTGCATCTGAGACTTTTCCTCCACAGTCTATTGGAAGACCGGATGTCCAGAGTAGACTTTCATGCTTTTCTCATGTTTCTTTTTCCTACTCACAACTATACAAAATCACTTGCTTAAGTTATATCAATACCTCACTTATTTGTTCCTTCCCAACCCAGTTTTCTGAGTTAAAGCAATATAATATTGAGACTGCATTCATTAGACCAACCTTTAAACTATTTACTATGACATACAAAATGATGGGCCTTGGGCTTACCCTTGTTGCAATCCAGAGGTGAATTTCAACACTAACATTTCTGGTGCCGTTGTTGGGGATGAATTTGAATATTTTCCATGGGATTGAACGACAAAAATTATTGGTTCTGAACGTGCATCAGAGCCCAGTACATCAAGATTGAAACTGTGCACCTGGCGACTCCACTTTGGTGATTCCATTATTTCTGGTGTTGATTCTAGAGGCAGACAGACGAGGTCTACTCCACAACGGCCTTTAGCAACACCTGAATATGACATAGAGAAAATTATCAGAAAGGGAAAGGCCCTTCATCGAGGTACTTCTACTGTTGAACCAGGTATTTCTGATTATTTTGATTATCCTATAGGAACTCCAATTTCTTCTTTTCATCCTTCTGTTATACCTTATGTTGGAGTTTCCTGAACTTTAAATTTTGGGGTTGTTCCTGTTGATTTTTATCCTCTCGATCTAGAATTGGAGGGAGAAACCATTGTCATTCCTCTCTCCCCTGAATTCGTACCATGGTTTAGACCCATCACCTTAGAATAGTTTCCTACCCCGGGATTTACCACTCCTCCTCCTGTTAGACTTACTGATTTCACAAAAAGGGAAACCTTTGTTCCCCCAAGTCCATTAGAATTTTCTCCAAATCCTTTGTTGTTTCCATTTCCTCTCGAAAGATCACTTCCAGTATCCCCTGTTTTAACACCTTCTCCCCCTAATTATCCTCCACCTCATATCCCTATGCTAGGTGCTAATCCCCATAGAAACATAATGGATGTCATAGTGGCTACAAGATATGCCCCTCTATTCTTACCTCAGCCAATGAATGCTCTCCCTGCTGGATATTACCTGAAGTATATGCCCAAATTCACTGGGGAGGAAGACATGATTGTTGAAGAGAACCTTGCTTCCTTCTACAGTTATGCAGACAATCTGAATATTGAGAATGAAGACGTCTGGATGAGAGTCTTTGCTCGGATCCTTGATGGTGAGGTGATGAAATGGTTTAGAGGTTTGACCCCTAGATATATTGCTGGAATTGAGATTCTAGATGATGATTTCTTAAGGCAATGGGAGGACAAAAAGGATTTTATGTACTATATCACAGAGTTTGGATCATTAAAAATAAAAGAGGGAGAATCTGTCTCTATTTTCTCCAAAAGATTCAATAAAATGTACAATAAGATCCCTGCTGAAATAAAACCTACATAAGCCTCTGCCAAAATCACCTATGGTAGTGCTTTGGAACCTAACTTCTGCCTCCTTCTTAGGGAAAGAGGAGATACTTCCCTGGATCATATGCAAGATGCAACCCTGGAAGTGGAATCCAATGTGTTGGAAGTTGACAGGCTTAGGAGCAAAGCCGACAAATATAGAGGAAGAGGAATATCTGAGGCCTCAACCTCTGGTTCTTCTGAATCTCACCCTCAAGTAGATGAATTGACCAAGATGGTGAAGTCCCTATCTACAGAAATGGAGAAGAAAAAATTTGAAGGGAAGAAAGGTTATAATAATGTCCCAAATACAGATAGCAGAGGAAACTTCAGGAGGCCAAATAAAAATGCTCCTCAGATTATGCCAAGGGAACAAAGGGATAGAGATAGAAACAATAAAAAAATATAGACTCCTCTTCAAAAAAACCTTGTTATTGACGAGGAAAGGGAATAAGAGGATCTCAAACCTGAAATTCATTGTATTGGAGACACCTCCCCATTTATCCATTTAACTCAATATGCATATGAGGAATCCCTCATGAACAGTCAAATAAATGAGTTGAGTAAGGGGGAGAAGGCCAACAACAGTCCCAACAAATACAAACTATGGTCTAAGAAGAAATAAGGTAAGCCTGACATCGATGATCAACCTTCAATAGCAGAGAAGCCTGCTAAAGACACAAAAAGTGACAACAAAGAAAAGAAAACTCAGAATTCCCCACCAATAGCCAAAGACCATGTCCTAGAGGAGAGAGAGTTTTTGAATCCTCCTTCCTCTTTTAACTCTGAGCATGAAATTCAGAATATCAGAATCCACGTCCCCCTTTTAGAGATATTCAAGCACAAATACTTCAAAAGGCCCCTTTCTAAGCTATTGCATTCTAAGCCATCTTTCCATTCCATAGACTCAATAAATCTCCAATATGAAAAGCTAGTGGTCATATTAGGTCCTATGGTAGAATATAGAGATGATTCATCCCCTTCCTTCTACACCTCACTGAACATACATGACAAGGTGTTGCATAATTATCTAATGGATTCAAGGGCTTCCCATAATCTCATGCCCAAAAATGTCATGGAAGAACTCGCATTGGAAGTCACAAAATCTTATCACGATTTGTACTCTTTCGATTTGAGGGTGCAATGTCTTGAGGTTATCAATGATCTAGTTGTGACCTTGTTTCAGCTGCCCATGAAAAGTGTGGTCATGGATATTATGGTGGCTAATGTTCCTCCCAAGTTTTGTATGCTACTATCAAGGTCTTGGATAAAAAGACTTGGAAGAATGTTACAGATGGACCTCACGTATGCCACCATTCTTGTGTTTGGAGGAGAACATAGAAGATTGTACATAGAAGCTTAGTTGGCCTACATTGACAGTGATGAATCAGACCCATAAAATCATCCTATATTTTCATGCGACACCGAGATGGCATCTAGTTTGTCACAACTCACTGATGTCCCTAAACCTCCTCTTGAGATCAGAAAGTCCATCACCCTCTGTGAAGATTCTCCTCCAATTACCTCTGTGTGGAAAATGTTTTTCGATAGATCCTCTTCCGGGGAAGGAGCTGGTGTTGGAGTGGTCTTTGCTTATCCTGCTCAGGAAACCATATCTCTGTCATACAAATTAGAATTTGAAACTACCAACAATGTGGAAGAGTATGAAGCTCTGGTTTTTGGCTTGAGAGCTAGAAGGGACATGGGAATTAAAGATATATCAGTGTGATTCTGAGTTTATTGTTCAGCAGATCAGGAATATTTATCAGGACAAACACCCTTAGATCAGAAGTTACAAAAACAAAGTGTGGGACTTGATTTACAGTTTTTTCTTGGCCTTCAACATTTCATTCATCTCTAGAGAGGAAAATATAGTGGCTAATTCTTTGGCTTCCTCAGCAGGAAATTTTAGAGTCCTTCTACCTCTTAAGCTCAGGTATGATGTAGAAGTGAAATACAAGCCCTCTATACCTGACAATGTCAAGCATTGGAAAGTGTTTGAGGATGATATTGAAATCAAAAGGTTCCTAGAGACTGTTGATGAATTTTCTGCATTACACATCGACTAGGATGCCGACTCTGAAATAAATCCTCATGCTCAAGTTCTTCTGAACAAAATTGTTCATCATCATATTGTGAAATTGCCTAGCAATCACATCCCAAAGGGACTAGTCCCTTTAGAAAGATTATTTGACGAAAATGATGTGGCAGTAAAGGGTGAAATCTCAGGTGATGATGTTGATGTTGCTGAGNGGCAAGAGAGAAAAGAGACTAGTATACTGAGCTATTAAAAGAATTTGTTGATGTGTTTTCCTAGACCTACAAATACCTCAGGACATATGACACCAGTTTTATTGAGCACAAGATCCCCCTAAAGGAGGAAGCCAAACCATTTAGGTAGAAGTTGAGATAGATAAATCCTATGTTGCTTCCTATTATAGAGTTGGATGCTCATATTATTGTGGCTTTGAGATATTCTAAGTGGGTAGCCAACCTCATCCCATTAATAAAGAAGAATGGAGAAATCAGACTCTGTGTCGACTTCAAAAATCTGAATAGGAGCTCTAGGAAGGACAATTACCCGCTTCCAAAGATGGAACACATACTACAGAGGGTGATAGGTGCATCAAGGATTTCTATGATTGATGGCTTTTTTGGCTACAATCAGATCTGTTTCCTTAATCCGTCAGGATTTTTCGAATGACTTATGGTTGAGTCTTTTATTTGCATGCATTAATTAACCAATGAGAAACTTAGCGAAAGAATGTGAAAAGAAAAGGAATTATACATCCATTTACATATATTCAGATCTGAAATGCAATGAAATACATCAAACCATAATATGCAGGTTGATAACGGAGTTCGCCACAACTTTGCCTATGTCTCCAGGCCTTTTCTTTGTGGGGGAGGCTTCTATATTTATTTTTGAAATCTCAATAGTACATCATTACAATTCCAAATGGCTTCAAGACTGATCTGGTCATGTTTTCCCAGATCTCTAGAACCATACACAAAAAATGGCACGCGAAACGGACGTCCGAAGCTCTCAGAAATGGTCCGACAACATCTCCTCCTCAACGGCTTCCCTGCCTCAAACTGGCTTTGACTTGGCTTCTCCTTAGAATATCTGTTCTGAATGTTCTCCAAAAGTTGTCCCCATGGCCTCTAAATGGACTTGGTTAAATAGTTGGGAAGTTGGTTATCCATCTCCAACTTTCTCCATGAATTTAGGCTCAAAAAATGTCTAATAACCCCCAAAAATGGATAAAAACCATTAACAATTGGGTTAATTACATTAAAATAGAAAAAAGTGGTTATAAAACCCACTTTTAACTATATAATATAGTCATAAAGGCTTATAGCCCCCTCCAACTACACGCGCACCCTTTTAATCGGTCACATGAGCACCATGTGGCCACGTGCTAGCGCGGGCCACCCCCTTGTAGCTCCCGGTTAGTCACATGCAATGTTATAAAACCGTGGCTTAACACAAAAAATCCACGCGTTCGAATAAAACCACGACCCAATGGTTATAACTCCCATAACATAACCATATAACCACATTTTAAACCACACCCGCATGCCATGTACAAACCGGCATGGTCATATGTAATAAAACCTCGCGCGCATACAATGGATCGGGCCAATGGTTATAAAACATGGTCATATACATACAAATCAACGACCATGGGCTGGGGCTAAGCCCCTGGCCTGACCCCCCATCCAATGATTACAACATTTAACTTATATATAATTTATCCCGTTTACATAGCAAGAACTATCCGGTGGTTCATTGGTTGGAGGCTCATTGCAAAGGCGTAGTCGGTGAGGGAGGTCGCCGATTCGAATCCGATCGACTCCATATAATTTTATATAAACCAACGAACCAATCCTAGGGTGCCACATGGTAGCCCTTGACTGGGCCACGTGGCACCTTAACCACCAACCAAACGATGAATCGTGTCGGCTTCTGATTGGTCCACGGGCCTTGCCACTTGTCAAGCTGTACTTCCTCGTCACCCGCCACGTCAGCTCTACCGTACGATCCAGTCATCTTCCACATCACTTGTCGTACGATGCTAACATCATCTTCCATGTATGCTATTGACATCATCCCATGCCACGTGTCACCCTTCCAGTGGTGACATGTGTCACCTTGGGATTGGTCCAACCGTACGCCCAAAATGCCAAATCTTCCTGACACATGTCGTGTCCTGGTGTTGCCACATGTCACTTGTACAAACGTGCCACATGTCACATGTACGGACGTGCCACGTTTCCTGTACGGACCTGCCACGTGTCCTGTACGGACTGTACGGACAGGTACAGTCAGTATCCAAAAATTTTTGCCTGTTTGGCTTGGCGGACATAATGCGATATCTTCTTCATACGAACTCTGTTTGACAAAGTAAATATACCACCGGAATCAGGAAGATGAGATGGACGCAATGGTGTTGGTTTCGTTAGATTATGAGAACTTTCATTTTTGAGCATTTTTCATGCCCTCTCAGGCTTCTGAATTCGATTTAGGATCATTCCTACCTAAAGACAGAGAGAAGACAACCTTCACCACTCCTTGGGGTACATTCATGTATGCCAAAATTCCCTTTGGATTGATGAATGCAGGAGAAACCTTTCAACGAGCCATGGACATCGCCTTCATTGGGGAGAAGGATAAGTTTGTGATCATCTATCTGGATGTCATAACAATCTTTTCTAGATCTGATAAAGAGCATTGTTGTCATCTGAAAAAATTCTTTTTGAAATGAAGAAGGTATGGTCTTTCCTTAAATCCTAAGAAGTATTTATTTGCAATGGAGGGCAAATTTCTGGTTCATATATTATCTTCTAAGGGGGTCAAAATTGATCGCAGTAGGGTGGAATCGATCCGAACTCTATCACTCCCAAGGTCTAGGAAAGAGGTTCAGTCCTTCCTGGGAAAGATTAATTTTTTGAGGAGGTTTGTTTCAAATTTTGTTGAACTGGTAAAGTATATCACAACCATGCTTAGTAAGGGGAACAAAGTAAAATGGACTACTGAGTCTAGATAATCCTTTAACAAAAGCAAAAGGGCATTGACCGAGGCACATGTGCTTATCAGTCCTAATTATTCTAAGGATTTTGTGATTTTTTCCTTTGCCTCTTTTGATATAGTGGTAGTTGTTTTATTATAGAAAAATGTTGAAGGCATGGAGTAGACTGTTTCCTTTTTTAGTAGGGCATTGAGATATGCAGAGGAAAAATACGACATCATGGAGAAACAGGCCTATGCCTTTGTGAAAGCTCTCAAATATTTCAGAGTCTATGTTTTGCATTCAAATATAATTGCATATGTTCCGTCAACGTCTATGAAGGACATTCTCATTCAGCTTGACATAGACGGGAGAAGGATCAAGTGGATTGGCAAAATACTTGAGTTTGATCTTGAAATGAAGCCCACCAAACTAGTTAAAGGCCAAGGTTTAGCCAAGTTGTTGGCTGAATCTAATTGCAGAGATTTGGGGGTAAGATTTATCAACACCTGCTCAAAAATTCATCGAGATGAGTTCACTGATAAAAATCCTCAGGGAAACCCTCCATTGGTAGAATGCACCTGGTATAAATATATTATATATTTTCTCCAAGAATTAAGACCCCTTGATGGTATAGGCAGGAGAAAGGAAAGATATTTAAAGCTTAAATAAATCAGATATTTCCTTATTGACTAGGTCTTGCATTGGAAAGACCCTCTAGGATTGATTTTGAGATGTATAGACCCACAAGAGGCCCAAAAAATTATATTTGAGTTCCATGACAACCTATGTGGGGGACACCATTTCTGGAAGACCACAGCTTACAAAATTCTCAGGGCTGGGTAGTACTAGAGAAATTTATTCACTGATGTCTGCACAAAGATCAGAGCCTATATTAAATGTCAAAAATTCTCTGGAAAGCAATAGCTCAAGTCCCAGCCATTGAAGCCTGTGGTGGCTTCAGGACCATTTCAGTATAGGGGACTGGAATTCATTGGGGAAATTCATCCTGCTTCAAGTGGTCAACACAGATGGATCTTAACTACCACAGATTATTTCACCAAGTGGATAGAAGCTATCCCCACAAGGAGTGCTTCTCATAAAGTGATCATTGGTTTCCTAGAGGATATTATTGTAAGGTTTGGTTGTCTAAATAGAATCATCACTGATAATGCTATGTATTTCAAGGTTGAACCATTGATTCAGTTCTGTGAGCAGTTAGGAATCCAATTGATTCATTCTACTCCATACTACCCCTAGGGTAATGGACTGGCAGAGTCCTCTAACAAAAGCCTTGTTAAAATTATTAAAAGACTATTAGAGGACAATAAGAAGGCCTGGGATTCAAAGATGAAATTTTCTTTGTGGGTTGATCGAGTGACAACGAAGAGGTCCTTGGGTATCTCTCCTTTCCAAATTGTATATGGGACTGAAGCAATTTTTCTTGCTCAACTGGCCCTATCTGTGGAAAACTTCTTTCAGGATTATCAAGAAGCCTGATGATATGATCATAATAATTCATCAACTCGTAGAATCCCAATAGACTAGAGAGAAGGCAATGGACATAGCTCATGACCATCAATAGAGGATTAAGCAAGCCTTTGAAAAAAAGGAGAGAAAAGAAGATTTCCAGATGGGAGATCTAGTACTTAAATGGGATGCACCCAGACAAGATGAGGGCAAGCATGGTAAATTTGAAGCCCTCTGGATTGGGCCCTTCAAAGTTTCTAAGATAATTTTGCTTAATACCTACAATTTGTAGAATTTGGAGGGCAATGAGGTTTTTGGTGGCTCTGTAAATGGGAATTTTCTGAAGAAGTTCTTTATTTCAGCCATAAGTGGCTCCCATGTGTTTGGAAATATTTTTTTTCTTTTGTTTTCAGTTTTATAAGTGACTCCATAACCCAACAACAAGGCACTGAAACTGCAAAATATTTCTTGGAATCTCACAGGGACCAAGCCATCCCCCATGGAGCCTAACATTATCACATTAATTTGTAAAGGGGGCGTTTTTCTAAGAAATGAACCCCTTTGGCAAAAAAATGGAAAGAAATGGGTTAAAAACCCACTTATCCTAAGTTTTGTGTGCACAGGCATGTCATGCT
>JASDQU010251186.1:3922-16302 GCA_032191745.1 Picea mariana
TTATTTTACACACCTTGCGAAAATTTGGGTCCTACAGGTTCCCTTCTCCCTCCAACGGGTCACTCTTGATATTCTCACTATCGCTCTTTCTTACAGCGGTACTCTCAGTACAAGAAACATTGATGAATTTCGGCTATACATATGCTCTTAACCTCATCCATCAGGGGGCATCTTTTATCATTGAAATTTCGTCTGCAAATGGTTACAGGAATCCAACATCTTCAAACAACTATGAGTCCACCCATGGATGAAAATTACCAAAAAAACATTTCCAAAAGGTCCAAAACTATACAACCAGTTATAAAATCAAGATGTGCTATGACTACACAGGGTGTGCACACACATGCGCCATCCAAAAACATAGAAAAAATGCACATGCGAACGATGCGTGACTGTGGTCGCTAAAAGCTGCGCACACCTGAGAACGGTGCATTTATGAGATTGGTCGGCCTCCCACCCACTTTTGATTTAGCTTCCAAGTTGATTTGACATCCAAATCTCAGCTGGATCCGACTGGGTGGCTGGTCAAAGACCTAAAGGTGCCCTAAACAACCCCTTTTCACACTAAAATATGGTTACACAATACCTCAAAGTGGTGCTATAAAACAAGGCCATGGGTGCACTACATTTTCAAGGAATTCATTTGCAAGGTTATGCTGTTGCTATTCTCTTGGGGAATCCTCTTTTCTCATCAAGAGCATACTAGCACCATTCCATTTGGGCAATCCACATCACCTTTTGAGTGGGTTAGCTTGGGATTCTTTCACCATTTCTTTCAAGTTTCAAAGTTGTAAGAAGAGCTCAATTGTGGGGGTCCAAGAGCCCTCCCTTGGAGGAAGAAGGGACCCAAAGTCCTCTTTCTTCTCGGTGTTTTCTTTTCACTAATACAATCCTTTCCATTGGTGACATGAGTCTTGTTTGTTTCTTGTTCTTATGTCATTATGCTCAATAGTTTAGTTGTTCTTTCCTTTCTTAGTTTAATTCTTAGTTTAATCTTTTATGTTTATTTTCCTAACCCTTTCGTTCACTGTTGTCTTTATTAGCTAACCCAACTAAGCTTGTAAGCACCTTTTTTTTGCTCATTTAGGTGACAAAAGAGGCGCAACGCCCTTTCTTGAGGTCTTTATCGAGTCTCTAATGCAAGAGCAGACCAAGCTCATCAACATGGGAAAAATCAAAGGCTCAAAGGTGCATGCACTTGTTGTGCAAGATGGTAGCAGTCACCAAAATTAGAAATCTAAAAAAAAAAGACAAAGGGAAGGAACATGAAAATACAAAGAAGAAAGAGTACTCAAAACCCATCAACAATTCCTCTAGATCCAAAGTTGGAAAGGGAAGAAAAGGGGAGAAATGCACTTACTTCCAACGAGGATTCCATTCAGAATCTGCATGCATGCAAAATAAGATATATCAAATGGAAGAAATACTTCAACAAAACAACCTTGGATATCGCATCCCCGAGGGTGCCAAGAAGAAGAAGCTAAAATATCAAAACCCCAAGAAAGGTAATTCTAGCCATGCTTTTATTGCCATTAACTTATCTCATGATGCTTGGATTGTAGATTCAGGTGCATCACACCACATGGCATCCACAAAGGAATTCTACTCTTCATTATATGCATGCAAAGGTCCTCCTATTCTGATGGGGGGCGACTCTCTAGTAGAAGTCATCGGAAAAGGGAGAGTTGAACTCACAAATAGGAGCTTCAAGAATGTGCTACATGTTCCCAAACTCTCCTTCAATCTTCTCTCCGTGTATGAGATGACAAACTCTGGCCTCGGAAAGAATGTAATATTCACACATGATGTTGTGGATATGTATGACATGCAAACCAATTCCAAAGTTGTTACTGGTGAGGTAAATCACCAATCCAGACTCTACACATTTTCTGAATTTATTAAACCAGATTTTGCATTACTACTTATGCATGTTGATGAAATCAGTAGGATATGGCACAAAAGGTTCGAGCACTCAAATTTCATATACATGCAACAAATTAGCAAGCAAGTAATGGTTGAAGGTCTACCTCACATCCACTTCTCCAAAGTAATTTGTGAGGGATGTGTCCTTGGAAAATACCCTCAAGATAAATTCAACAAAGGAAAGACTCAAAAGGCCTCCTCTCCTTTGGATCGAATCCACAGTGATCTCATGGGCCCTTGTTTGCATCCATCAATCAGTAAATCAAGGTACGTGATCATTTTTGTTGATGATTTCTCACGCTGCACTTGGACTTTCTTTGTCAGGTAAAAATCTGAGGTCTTTCAGCATCTAAAAGATTTCAAAGCCCTTGTTGAGACAAAGTCGGGAAGGAAGATAAAAGTCCTATGAATAGATAATGGGGGGGATTATGTCAACCATGAGGTACATCATCTTTGTCTTGAGGCTGGGATTCAGTAGCAGCACATAGTTCCCTATACTATGCAGCAAAATAGAGTTGTTGAGCGAAAGAATAGATCCCTAAAAGAGATGGCATCTTCCATGTTGCATGCAAAGTTACTTCCATATATATTATGGGTTGAAGCAATTAATTGTGAAAACTAAATCCAAAACAGATCTCCCCATAGATCTGTCAAGGATAAGACTCCCTTCGAGGCTTGGAGTGGCCTCAAACTGGAAGTGACCCGCTTCTATATTTTCGATTCACATGCATGGGCCAGGATTCCCTCTGAGAAGAGGAAGGCACTTGATCCACAGAGTACAGAGTGTATATTTTCCAGATACCCAGACAGTGTGAAGAGATATAGACTCATTGATCCCTCTACAGACCAACTCATCATTGAGCACAGTGTCCAATTCATGGAAAGTGTATCACATGCACCTCTGGAGCCGCATGCATACACTTTTTTTCTTCCACCTGTCAGAGATAATGAACATGCACATTGAATCTATGCAATATTGGCTTCGCCCTAAAACTCTTAAGATCTTGTGTGGTTTTATGGGTTTAACGGACTATTATAGGAAGTTTGTTCGGAATTATGGAAAGATTGTAGGTCCTCTCACTTCCTTCCTTAAAAAGAATTCTTTCACTTGGACTTCAGTTGTGGATCATGCCTTCCAAGCCTTAAAATATGTTATGTTCTCGACCCCTGTCTTAGCCCTCCCAGAATTCACAAAGACATTCATATTGGAATGTGATGCTTTCAGGAAAGGAATTGGAGTCGTCCTCATGCAAGATGGCAGACCCTTGGCCTTCACTAGCAAACAACTTTTAGAGCGACATTTGGGCCAATCCATTTATGAAAAGGAATGTTATCTATTTTGCATGTTGTGGATCTCTGGCATCCTTATTTATTGGGTCAATTATTCCAATAAAAAATGATCATTAGAGTCTCAAGTATTTCTTGGAACAACTAATTTCATCCCCAGCGCAGCAAAAATGGGTGACCAGGATATTTCCCTATGATTATGAGATCATTTACAATAAGGGAAATGAAAATGTAGTGGCCAATTCTCTTTCCAAAAAATATGAAGAAGACGGGTCCTTTTTCTCCCTCTCCTTTATTGTACCAGATTGGCTCCAAGATGTTCATCATGAATGGTTGCAAGACCCCAAAATTTCTAGCCTGCTCCACCAATTGCAACACAATTCTTTAGTTCTCCAGGGTACTCTTGGAATAATGAAGAGCTTCGCTACAAAGGTCGTTTGTATTTATGCAAGAAATCCCAACTTAAATCCACAATGCTTTATGAACTTCATGCCTCACCCAAAACCAGGAATTCAAGGTTTACCAAAACCTATGAACAGGTCAAATGTTTTTTTTTTTATTAAATATGGGAGGGTATGAAACAGGATGTCTGCACTTTGTGGTTGAATGTGAGGTATGTGAATGCAACAAGGGAGAAATTTTCAAAGCTCCAACCATACTCCAACCATTTACGATTCTCCCTGCTATTTGGTGAGATATTTCTATGGATTTCATTGTGGGATTATCTAAATCAAGAAATAAGTCATTAATCATAGTGGTAGTAGATCATCTCTCCAAATATGATCATTTTTGTGCTCTTCAACACCCATTCACAGCTGCCACAATGGCTCAAATATTCATGGATAATATCTTCAAGCTTCATGGAATTCCTAATTCTATTGTCTCTGACAGAGACCCCACTTTCACTAGCAATTTTTGGTAAGAATTTTTCAAGCTACAGGGCACCCAATTTCATCTCACAACTGTCTATCACCCCCAGACGGATGGCCAGACTGAAGTTGTCAACAAGTTTTTGGAAACATATTTGAGGTGTTTTGTATCTGAGCGGAAAAATCGGTGGGCTCAATGGTTACCCCTAGTTGAATGGTGGTACAACACATCTACCATGCAACTACTCGCATGACTCATTTTGAAGCAGTCTATAGCCAAAATCCCCCATCATTTCTCTCCTATATGCCAGGGGTCTCAAAGGTTCAGGAGGTTGACAAAAATATTACAGTTCGCGAGGCTATTCTTCATGCCCTTAAAGATGATTTGGTCATGGCTTGGAATTGCATAAAGAAACAAACAGATCAAGGTCGTTCCGAACGACATTTTGTTGAAGGGGACCAGGTATTTCTTCTACTACAACCTTATAAGCAAACTTCACTCAAAGCTCAACATTGTCAGAAATGTGCACCCAAATTTTATGGTCCTTATATAGTGCTCAAGCGTGTGGGATTGGTGGCATATCAGTTAGCTCTACCCAGTCAGTCGAAGCTCGGTCCTCTTTTTCATGTTTTTTTCTTAAAGAAGGTGATTGGAACTAAGTGCAAAACTCAAACTAGTCTCCCTGAGTTGAATGAAGAAGGTTCCATATGGTTGTGCATCCACAAGAAGTCTTGGCCCAAAAAGAGCGTCGTCTCCATCAACGCACCATCTGAGGAGTTTTATTCCAATGGAAAGATACACCTCCATAAGATGCCACTTAGGAGTAGGTCACCATTCTACAACAATTCCCTCATCTTAAGACTTAAGGACAAGGTTGTTCTTCAAGGGGGAGGGAATGTTAGGGACCTAACCTCTCTAACCCCTCACGTAGGTAGAATAATATAATTCCATGTAATAAAGGTCAATATTAATAAGTCCTAGCAATAAGGAAGAATAAGTCAAATGTAAGAAGACCTAACCGAATCTTTCGCTTCTAGAAGGATCTTCCTCTAGATTGTTCTTTTGGATAGATAGAGTAGAAATAGAAGTAGAGGGTATGAGAAATCTTGTCTTGGATATTATTGTAATAGATCTCTTCTCTATTGGAGGTTTCCCCCTCGAAGAGAAAAGTGAACATTGCTATTAGTAATCAAAGTGCTCTTTCTGGTGTTATTCTGGTATTATTTCGGTATTGTTCTGATTATATCATTGATTCTCTACCATTTCTAGCTAAAATAATTATGTTCTGCATACTATTTTAAATTTGAAATACTACAAAATTTGGTAAGTGGAATTTGAAGATTGGTTAAGTGAGCTCACATGGAAACTCCATTGAAGGGAAGAAGACCAATTCCCTTATAAAACTTAGATCTTAGGTGCTTGTAGGGTGAAGTAAGTATCTGGTTGGCACTCTGTTGATTATTCACCCTGGTGACTCCATTGTAATAAAAATTTGTTTAGAATGGCTCCTTGAGAATTTCACAAGAAATTTTCTACTTTGAATGTTAAAGGAATTCCTTGATACCCTAACCATTACTCTTTAGATTGGTTAGATGATCTTCCTAGGTATGATGGTAATCCTTCATTAGTTATGCCTCACATTGAAAACTTTCTAAGGCATGTGTAGGAGATCAACATAGAACATGAGGATGTGATGATGAGACTTTTTGTGTCTTCTTTTGGAACGGAACAACATGATTGGGTCAAACATTGTGGGGGTTCAAAAAGTATAACTTCTATTGATATTTTCTTTGAGATTTCCTTAAAACATTGGGGTCCTTCATGTCAATATTATCAAAGTAATTTAAAAACCATGAAGTTCCTAAGGTCGTGGAAATAGTATCCTCCCCCATTTATGAAAATATAGGATATCGAGACAAAAAATAGGATGAGGTGGTTCAGACTATTCAAGTAGAGGAAACATCAACTTGGCCCATAGATGAAGACCAAGAATATCGAGGGAACATAGATGAAGTATCCACTCATGATATCATATCCACACCTCAAGAAGAAAGCCTAGAGTACCTAGATGAACTCATGGAACTTTTCCATGAACGAAAAAGGGTAATAGATATTTTGTTCCACAACTTTCAGAGAAAGAATTCATATGAGTTGGGGATTGAAAAAAGCAACAAGGTAGAAGAAAAAAATGCCCTTTTGAGTTTAATTGAGAAAGAACCTATGCACAAAACCCATAGTGAATATTTTTCCACTTTATTTGAAGATCTACCAATTGAAGAAATCATTGATGAAGGATCCCCTCTTCCCTTTGAAATTCAATCACATGGTAAACACGTTGAATAAGAGTCATTTCATGAAGATACCCAACCTTACCAAGAAGACGTGGATAGGAACTTTGAGCGTGAAAATGACCAAAACAAGTTTTCTTATCCAAGTAAAGTTTGTAGTAGATATTACACACTCACCTATAATTATTTTCCTAAGTTTTACCATCCAATGTTGAGAACTCTTCCTTAGATGAGAATATTCTCTCTAGAGAATATTCCCCTACAAAATAGGGTGTTCCTCTTCAGTTCAGAGTCATTTACACTTAGTTATACTTGTGGAAGTCACTCATGCATGGAAACCTAGGTTTTATCACCAGTAGTTGCATGTGTCTCTCTCACTTCCACACATGTGTCTCAGCTAACTGATGATTACATGCATCAATTAACTAGGACTAGGTGGCAGTTCACTCCAGTGTCTATCAGTGAGTGTCTAGATCTCTCTAGATCACTACTATGGCACATTAGTTACTCATGTTGTGACGCCCCCAACCACCAACAGGATGGGCAATGCCACTACTCACACAATTTCACTTAGCTCAACTAGCTCTGACATACATATCCATATACATGCATATTTAACTAATTTAATCACATAACCTAGAGTTGTTGCTACTATACAGACTCAAATAGAGTTAACAGTAATTCAAACATGCAACACAATACATGATAACATTCAAGAATCACAGACATGCATAACATATATAATTAAGCACGAAAAATTATACTTATATTTTAACTGGAGTAAAACCACCAACTGTGTGCAGACCTTCCACGAACCTCCCAGCCTTAGACCACACTTCTCATCAGTCTCAGTAGTAGGTCACCCCCGAGTTGGGAATAAACTCCACTGGGAAAGGGATTCCTAGGCTAGGCAAGGTCAATAGAAAGTCACAGAGTTAAAGAGGAAGGATTCTCTCCCAGGAGCCACTTACGCCCACTGCTCACAGACTCTCATTCCCCACATGTTTGTCCCACCCTAGGAGTATACACCTTCACTGTCAAACATTCCATCGTCTTCTACACCTCCCTTACCTTGGGCTTCAACAACAGGCCGGACCAAAATTCTCAGAGATTTGTAGCAGCTACGGGACTCCTTCCAAGAGAACTCACCTCCTCAACACACTCTCTCTCCTGGAGAGAGTTTCTCACAAGCCTGACAACCTGCTTCTTCAATACACAACCACCTCTCTCACCTGGAGAGAGATTTGGTCATAGGACTGACAACCTGCTTCTTCAATCCACAACAGCTAAATCGGGTAAGGCAATGGTCAACTCAGTAATTACAAAGGTGAAAAATGGTCACAGTCCAGCAATGGCGGAAATGGTTGGTTGCAGCTTGCTCGGTGTGTGAGTTCTTGAGTGCTTCTGCAAGTGTGTGAGAGTGCCTCCCCCTGTCCCAATAGAAATAATTCCCCCTTAAGTATGCATGTTCTTGAGCCGACACTTGTCACTCATGAAGCACGCCCCTTTCCCTTTGGAAGTCACATGTCCTTCCCTGGGAACTTAGGATAAAAACATATCCTTTCACATAGTTTTTGTAATAATAATAATAAATTATTATTCTCCTAGGCTTAAGCCCCTAGACTTAGCCCCTCTTTCCAACCTCTCATCCCCCTCTCCCTTATCCATCCTAGTGGAGCTTAGTCCCCCATCACTCTTTCTTCGTGGTCGGTCTACATGCAACGATGTTTTTATATTACTGATATGAATAGTTACATGTACAAAAACAGGCTCCTGGCCTTTGGCACCTCAGCTCACCAGCCTACAAAACATGTTTACAATTCATAAATACAACCGGGGCTTGTCCTTAAGTATATTACAATCCCCTCCCCTTATTTTTTCACTATCCTTAGTGCAACTTATTTACACAGCATCAGCAAGATTTTCCAAAATATTCAAAAAGATGCAGGTATTCTTCCTGCATAGCATCCTCATGCTCCCATGTCGCATCCTCAGGACTGTACCAGATCCACTAGACCTTTACAAGCCCTATGGCTCAATTCTAGAGTTTCTTGCTTTTTCGGTCCAATATACGCACTGGATGCACCTGCAAGATGCCTTCTTGCTCCACCTAAATCACATTCCAATCAATAACTTGATTAGCATCAGGTATATATTTCTTAAGAAATGAAACATGAAACACATTATGTACAGTCATGGATGCAGGCAATGAAAGCATATATGCAACTGGTCCAATCCTTTCTAGGATTTCAAATGGCCCACAATATCTGGCTGCCAATTTGGAACAGTTTCCCAGCTTCAGGGAACTTTTGTTGGCTTTCACTTTCAAGAAAACATGATCACCCTCTTTAAACTCTATGTGGGTTCTTTCCTTATCAGCATAAATTTTCTACCTATCTTGGGAAGCTTTCAAATTATGCTTAATCTTCAACATTTTTTCTTCCATTTCCTTGAGCAACTCTGGCCCAACCACTGCCCTATCATCTAGGTTATCCCACCTTACTGGGGTGTTTCAGTTTCTACCATAAAGTGATTCAAACAGGATCATCTTCAGTGATGCTTGATACCCATTGTTGTAGGAAAATTCTACCAAGTGTATGTAGTCTTCCCATTTATATGGTTTATCCATCACATACATCCTTAGCATGTCTTCTATCACTTGGTTCACCCTCTTTGTCTGCCCATCAGACTCCAAATGATAGGTTGTGTTGAAATTCAGATTCATTCTGAACCCTTTGAATGACCCTTTCTAGAATTTTGAGGTGAATTTCGGGTCTCTGTCAGACACAATTGTCTTGGGAATACCGTGCAATCATGCTACTTCCTTCATATAGATATCAACAACATTAGCTTCCTTGTTTCTAGTTTTCAATGGAATAAAATGGGCAGATTTCATAAGCTTATCCACCACCACCATGATGGAATCATGCTGCTTGTCAGTTCTAGGCAATCCTGTGATGAAATCCATTATCACCACTTCCCACTTCCACTCAGGAATGGGTAAAAGTTGTAGCAACCTTGTTGGGTGCCTATGTTTAGCTTTGACCTTCTGACACTCCATACATATAGCAATGTATTCTATAATTTCCTTCTTCATGCTTGGCCAAAAGTAACGTCTCTTGACTACTTCCACTATTTTCTGATATCCAGGGTGCCCAGCGTAAGGCAGATTATGCATTTCTTTTAAGATCACAATTCTCAATTCCTAGAAATTAGGTACATAGATTCTATTTTTGTACAGGAGTGTCCCATTAGTTCCCAATTTATAATCTTCCACTTTATATAGCATCTTACCTTGTTGTAGCTTTGCCACCAATTCCCTGAACTACAAATCTGCATTTGCAGCTTCTGAAATTCTGCCTTTAATATCAATTTGATACATGTTAATGGTCGTAGCATGTAGTTCATGCACTCTCATGCTGAGTGCATCAGCCACTTTGTTCTCCTTTCCTTTGATATGCTTGATATCAAAGTCGTACTCACAAAGGAATTCCAACCATCTACTATCCCTGGTTGGTTGATCAAACAAATACTTCAGACCATTATGGTCTGTCCTCAGTTCAAACCTCCTTCCCATGAGGTAGTGCCTCCATTTCTTCAGAGCATGTAAAATGGTCACCAACTCCAAATCATGAGTTGGATAGTTCTCTTCATGCACTTTCAATTTCCTGGACTCATAACATATTACAAATCCATTCTGGTTGAGGACTCCTCCTAGTCCTTCTTTGCATGCATTTGTACACACTACAAAATCTTCATTTGGATCTACAATCCTCTAGATTGGAGCACTGGTTTACAACTGCTTCAATTGTTGGAAGCTTCTCTCACATTCTTCTATCCAATGAATTTTCTTCTCCTTCCTGTGCAAGGAAGTGATGGGGTGAGAAATCCTTGAGAACCCTGCAATGAACCTTCTGTAATAGCCATCTAGACCCATAAAGGATTTGACTTCTATCACATTCTTTGGCATTGACCATTATCTGATGGCTTCTATCTTCTCAGGATCCACGACTATCCCATCCTTTGAAATGATATGTCCCAAATAATGGATATGCTTTTGTTAAAATGAGCACTTGCTCAATTTGGCATACAGTTGGTGCTCTCTTAGCAACTCCAACACCATCCTCAGATGTTGTTCATGCTCTTCCTCTGACTTGGAATACACCAAGATGTCATCCAAAAATACTATGGAAAACTTTTTTAGATATTCCCTAAATACACCATTCATTGGGCACATGAAAATAGCGGGTGCATTTGACAACCCAAAAGACACCACTGTGAATTCATAATGACCATACCTTGTTCTGAAGGCGGTCTTGTTGATGTCTTCATCCTTTATCCTTACCTGGTGGTAACCTGACCTGAGATCTATTTTTGAAAATATCTTGGCATCCTTCAACTGATCAAAGAGATCATCGATCCTTGGCAAAGGATACGTTCTTTATAGTAACTTTGTTCAACTGTCTGAAATCGATGCACAATCTCAATGTCCCATCTTTCTTCTTCATGAATAGGATCGGGGCACCCCAAGGTAACACACTTGTGAGTATATACCCCTTCTTCAAAAGTTCTTCAAGCTACAACTGCAGTTCTTTCAGCTCTGGTGTACTCATTCTATAAGGAGTTTTGACACTGGAGCTACTCCAGGCATCAGGTTTATAGATAAATCAATATCTCTCTTCGGGGGTAGTCTGGATACCTCCTGGAATACATCTTCAAACTCTTTTAATACTGCATGGTCTTCAATATTTTACACATTATCCTTAGGTGCTTCATCCATATGAGATGTAATTATTTGGCATCCCTTCTTGTAACACTTCTTCAGCTGCATTGATGAGATTTCTCTGACAACAACTGCTCTAGGAATTCCTTGGACTGTTCTTTGATTTCCTTCCTCATCCAAGCAAGTGAATGTTGAAATAATGTAATTGCGAAAAGCATTCTTATTCTTATTGTTATTTTATTATTAAGATTAATCCCCACTGTGGATTAATCATGTCGGTAATTGTATAAGGACCAAATCCCCTTTTGTGGATTGGTCATCGGATAATTATAAAGGGAAGAATAAGAAGTCGGCCCCAGCAGTTATTATTGAAGACCCAGAATTAATTAAAGGTGGGTTTACCCACCCAGAGTGAGAGGTCGGCCCTGCCAATGAAACCCCTTCACACGTGTCAGTCTTGTATAAATAAGAGGCTAGCGCATCACTTCTAACACACAACTCACTTCCTCATTCTCTTATGAGGCAAGTTGCAATTACCAGTTGGAGAGAGGGAGAAGAGTGGCACATCTCTTGGGGAGGACTATCTATATTGGTTTGATTTATCTCTNATGTGTATTTCTCAGTGATCTTGTTCTTATGATGCTCCTATCTATTGAAATGAAAAGAACTATAATAATGGCATAAACATTAACATGGTATCAGAGCCAACCTGAAGGAAACACTATTTGCAAGAGAAAAACACCACTGTTGCAGCACCTGCAAATTAGGGTTTTGAAAAAGTATCTCTTTTTAGCCCCCTAACCTCCTAGAAAGTTGTGCCCTCCCCCCAGGATCAATTTGGCACATAGAGTGCACCTTTTCAGTGGCTGGATCTCCCGGAAAGTGAAACCCTAGTTTCACAAAAGTACCAGAAGTACCCGAAAACCAATACCAGAAGTACCAGAGTACCAGAAGTACTAGAAGCACCAGTCCATAAATCCGCAGATCAGATTTGACGGGGTAAAAATTGGATTTTCTCAGATCCGAGGACACCAGGCTACTCGCCTCAGCCAAGCGCACCTCCTGGTAAAGTCAAAATTTGATTTTAAGCATTTTCAATTTTTGGTTATTTTTATTGCCGCAAGTACAAGATGTTTGCAAGCACAAAGCTTGTTGAGAAACTAGAAGGCATAGACAACTTTCGTGCCTGGAAGTATAGGATCGGTCTGATCCTTGTAGAGACTGACCTATCAAGATTTATCAAAGAAGAAGTGGAGGAACCTGAAGATGCCGTAGAGAAAGTGAAGCAT
>JASDQU010251187.1:0-10061 GCA_032191745.1 Picea mariana
GATCCTGCAGGCCCAAAAAATACTGGTCTTTGCAGAAGCGATGTATCCGTTTTCTGAATGACATCAACAACCACAAAATTGTTCAACCATTAAGTTATGGCAATAATTCTGGCAATCCGAGCATGGCCGTTAGGAATACTTACGACAAGCTTGCTATCCATCATGTTGTAGCAGAACGCAAGAGGCGAGAACAGATGAGTGATGTATTCTCTGCTTTACGGGCATTAGTGCCCGTGAAGCCCAAGGTAAGGTTTTTGCAACAGTTTTCATTTTTCCCTCTTTGAAATCCAGTTCCAGTGTCTGGTTAGTGGCTCTAATTATTCAATTGTTAATTGTTGTCTGAGATAGAATGCAGGAAGAGCTACAGTGCTTCTTCAAACAAAAGATTACGTGATTTTTCTGAAGAAGCATATAAAACAGTTGGAGCAAAGAAATCGAGAGTTAGAAGCATTGTTATGTCAGAAGTCATGATCACGTAGGACAACAGTTCCCTAATTTAATTTAGTTTCATTAGACCAATGGAAAGACAGGTCAGGTAGCCTCTTACTGATAAAAGTTATGTATATCATTTATTTTATTTCAGGACGTAGTGATATTATCTTATTTCAATGACACAATCATATATTCTTTCGGTGGACATGATCATATAGCGTTTCAGCGGACATAATATATTATGTTCTCTTAGCCTCTATCTTGCTTTCTCTGTGTCTGCTTTGTTGGCCGTTTTCATATGTCCTTCTTTGACGGAAGAATGAAGTCCTCAATGTTTAGATGCAGCAGACAAGCTTTGTTGGATTAAAACAGAAACAAAAATGCATGTTTTTATACGAAGAACTGAAAACAATCTATTACGTACAAAGATTTAGAGAAAACTTCCCTATATCAGATGTAAGGCAATTCATCTGAAGAGATGTAGTAAATGTGAGTTAACTATTCCTGTCTGTTATTTAACAACCCAGTTTCTTCTCTTTTTCTTGATGGTTCAGTGAGTTATTAGCATATCTTACGTTTTGATGGGGCACAAGGTACCCGAGTTCTGAATAAGAGACAAAGTGAGAACGGTTCTGAAATGGAAAATAAGAAAAATATATATAAAAAAAAGCAACAGATTGTTTGGCTTTTTATAGTTTTCATATCTTTTTTAGAATTTTTCAAAGAGTCCACTCTAACCAAGTGCTTAACTAAACTAAATGAACGAATGAACGCAATTAGAAAGTTAGAAAAAATAATAAACTAAATGCACCCCGTTATAAGGCTAGAAAAAATGATAGAATGAACGCAATTAGAAGATTAGAAAAAAATAATAAACTAAATGCACTCAGTTAGAAGGCTAGAAAAAATGTACATACATTTAGCTGAAAGCCAAATGAAACTACTATAACAAACATAACTAGCTTTCATGGGAATTGCACTTCATGACGTGGTCCACTTTTATTGGAGAAGTGTTTAGAGTGAGAATGCACCCATATTCCCTTTACTCCCAGTTTAGGAATACGAATGGCTGAAATCAGAATATGAAATATGGTTAGTAATGTTAGGCAATGCCATAAGAGGCATAGCTTGCATAGCTTCCTACATACTGGTGCTATGATGGGAAATTAAGTGATTAGTGTGATCCCTATCATGTAGATTTTCCCTTTGGTAATGACTTGCAGAGGAAAATGTATCATGTAAGTGATTAGTGTGATCACTATTATGTTGATTTTCCCTTTGGCAATGACTTGTAGAGGAAAATGTATCACCTAGAAAAACAAGGATGTTAGTAATGTAATGTTGAAGGATGTCAGAAATGTTGAAGAAGCCCGATGTGTCTAGGATCAGTGTGTAGTGAATTGGTGGTATCATGACAATAAGGAAAAGGCTTTAATATTGTAGCATGAAGTTAATATAGGTGTGTGTTTGGTGGTATGATAGGTCTCACTAATGAAGAATATGTTAGTAGTTTTGAGATGGCATATGATGTTTGTACTATAAAAGAATGAGGTAAGCTAATTAGGGGTAACTAGAAGGTTACTCTTTCTTGCATGATAGAACTTTTGAGCACGATAAGGGATGTTATATAGGGGAAATTAGATAAGTGGGTGGTACTGCATTAGCTATTAATGTGATCCTCCATGGATGGGTGTTCTTTGTTGTAGTCACATGTCATTGTGGTTTGTCAAAGATATGATATACTTATTAGAAAAATAAAATGCATAGGGATGTGTATATGGTAAGGATGTTCTAATATGACATTGTCACATTGTGGTGATCTAGAGAAATTAGTTGTGTGTAGATGTGCAAAACTTGTTCTATGGCAATATTTATTGAAGTTGTTACGTGCATTATTTGATGTGTTGCTCCCTAAGTGTAAACAAGCAAACTCCATGATTATGGTGCACAATGGATATAAAATGTGTTGTATGATCCAAATAAGCACTATTGGTCAAGTGCGTCGATGTCGGTGATGTATACACATAACGAAATGTGTATAGCCATGGTTGTGCTACATTAAAGGAGGTGGAATATATCTAGGAAGAGCTAGAGAATCATCCAAGGTGTAGTGTAGATGTGAAGAATATTTTGCTGAGTACACAAAAAAATAGAATGATAAGATATGGTCTTGTTCTTTCATATAAAGAACTTGATATATACATGTAGTTTTAAATTCTTGGAAAAGTTATATTGGAATGAGATGAAAAGTCACTCAAGGAACTATTGTTTACAAAAGTGTAGTGTTTGGGTGCTACTTCTTGGGTGCTACTTCTTGTGAATCCTACAAGTTGTTATAAGAGGATTCTAAAAAAAAGGATCTCATAGAAGCGTTGTAAATATCATTGTTGTATCCATTGGTAGGATAGGGAGAATGATGGAATCAAGTATAATAGATGATATATGCACATTTTTTTTTTTTTGTGTGTGGCATAAAGAAATAAAGATAGAGTTAAAATATGTTGGGGAGGTTCGAGATTTAGAATGAGAGTAGTAGAGTGAGAGTGTGTCTGGGTAGAAGGATGAAAGTGTATTATTTTGAGAGATTAAAATAGGGAAAGTGCCACCATATGAGATGGATGGATGTGAGGTACAATTATGAGAGAAATGTATGCATGTAAGACGTTTTATTAGGTAGCAACATTATAGGGAAGAGGTTTTGCAAAGATGTGCATTCATATGTTTTGTCATCTTTAAAGAGTTGATATATATTGCATTTTGCATCTCATAAAGCATTTCATTTTTGTTGATGGGGTGGAAGGATGAGAATGTACAATTTTGAGAGTGTGGAAACGGTAAAGTGAAACCATGTGAAATGGTTGGATATGAGGTACCACTGAGAGACAAATATATTTTTGTAAGATGTCTGAATGGTTTGCATCATTACTAATAAGATGTATTGAAATAGAGGTGATTTCATAGGTTTTGACATCTTTAAAGAGTTTATAGGTATTGCAATCAGAAGATTATATAACAATTCATTATTGTTGATATGGTATGGCCAAGATTAAATTAGAGTAATTAAGGTGAGATACATTGCATTCAACGATGTTTTGAAAAACCCCTATCGCAAGGATGATTTCACAATTTTTACTGTAGTCCAATTGTACAAAGCCCGACAATTAAGAAGAGGGGTAAGGGGTTGTGGTAAACTGAGGATGTGATACAATGTTATGGAAAATGAGACTCTTTGGCTACGATTACTAAGTATTATAGTCGCAAGTTTGTATTTGATCTAAGAATTATTATTGAAACGGAGACCTAGAGAGGGGGAAGAAAGTTCATAGGTCATTAAGAATATTGAGTGATAATATAGGCTTTTCGCATCTATGTATCGGTATATGGATGTGGCTTATCACTATAATAATATGAATTTTGTAGGAGAATCATTTGGAGTCTTTTGATGATGTCACCATATGTGGGATGAGAGGAGGATGGATCTGTATTATTATGGTTAGTAGGGTGCATTGTGTAAGGGGAACTAGGATTTGGACAAGGGTTAGTGAAAGGTTTATGATTATGCGAAGGAAACAAGTGAGGGATGTTTTCTAATTTAAGTTGCAGAACTAGAGCATCGATAAAGTCTTGGTATATGAACGTTCTCTCAAATTGGCATTGTATGGACTGTACAGTCATCCCCTTTTTTTTCCCTGTTTGCCTTTTCAAACAGAACGCTATATATTTCACATATGGAGCCTGTTTGATGAAGTAAATATATGTCTGGAATCAGGAAGACGAGACAGATGCAATGGTGCTGGTTTCGTCGGATTCCGAGCACTTTCATTTTTTAGCATTTTTAAGCCCTGTCAGGCTTTTGGATCTGATTCTGGATCAATCATTCAGAGTCTCTTGATTGTGTCACCATCATGTGGGATGAGAGGAGGAGGGATCTGTATTATTATGGTTAGTAGGGTGCATTGTGTAAGGGGAACTAGGATTTGGACAAGGGTTAGTGAAAGGGTTAGGATTATAGGAAGGAAAGAAGTGAGGGATGTTTTCTAATTTAAGTTGCAGAACTAGGGCATGGATAAAGTCTTGGTATATAGACGTTCTCTGAAATTTTTATAATTCATGATGAAAAAGTACAAAAAAACCATAATTACATTTGAGGACAAGTACCTCTTTAGATTTGTTGATCTATAGTGGAAGAGTGAGAATGGTAAAGAGTCCTAATTACTCTCATACACTCTAACCTAGAACTTGGCATAACTACAACTACCTACACATTAAATTTAAAAAATAACTTATAGGATGGAAAAAACCTTTTAAAGTATTGGAACAAATCATTTAGTCTTGAATTGTCACCAATGGGTTGTTCCTCATTGTGTTTAATGTAGGTTTCTAAATATGAAGAGTGTGATTGCCACGAGGCATAGTAAAATAATTCTTAGTTTTTTCAAGTAAGGAGCAAGCATTGTTACATAGTCATGTTAAGGAAGGAAAAAAAATATGTTATTTCTCTTTGGATCCAAGATTCCAAAACATTGGCATGCATTTGTATAACATACATGGGAAAGGAAATTCTAATATCCAACTAGAAGGTAGAAGGGGGAGCCTCTTGATGTAGTGCTTAAAAAGAGAGGAATCTAACTCATTTGAAGAAGGATCCCTGCAAGGAGCTATTGTGTGTGATAGAAGTTATTATGTTAATCTAGTATAGAGGAGAGATGAATATTGAAGAACAAAGGAACCTCAGGAAAAAGGAGTTTCTTAGGGAAAATGCCAAAGAAGTCGATTTGTTAAGAAAGTCGATAGGGTGGGAGGGTGTCCTCCAGAATCCCCAAAATGTTTCTTTAGATGAATGGTGGAATAAGATGTAGAAACATATCTATAAGAAAGGTTCTTTGGGGTGGGAAAACAACCACCAAAAGAACCCAAACATAGTTGAAAATGAGAAAGTAGGGAGGGCATAGAGCCTAGACAGTCGATTTGTAAGACTTACATGTGTGGGTGGGAGTATGACCTCCAAGATAACCCAAACACTTCTTGACTAACTATTCTAGGTGCGCATTGGGCCAAGATAATTATTTTTACTAAAACAAAAAAAACCCAATATGTTTTTTTGAATGAATGGTGGAAGAAGATGTAGAAGCGTATCTATAAGAGAGGTTTCCTCGGGTGAGATAGTGGAAAACTAGAAGAACCTAGACATAGTTGAAGATGAGAATGTGGGTAGGGAAAAGAGCCAAGATAACCAATTTGCAGGACATTCATGTGCAGAGTAGGAGTATGGGGTGGGATGGTGTCATCCAAAAAAACCCAAAATGTTTCTTTAGATAAATGATGCAAGAAGATGTATAAGAAAATCTATAAAGGAGTCTACCTAGGGTGAGAGAGAGGCCACAGAAAACAACCCACACATAGTTAAAGATCATAAATTGGGGAGACCTTAGAGTCAAGGTAGCCGATTTATAATACTTTGATGTGTAAGGTGGGATTATGACCTTCAAAATAGCCCTTGAACAACCCAAATATAGTTAAAGATGAGAAACTTGGAAGAGAATAAAGCCAAGGTACTAGATTTGTAATACTTTCATGGGTGGGGTGCAAGTATGACCTCTAAGAGAACCAAAACATTGCTTGAATTCTCCACTAGTATTGGGCGCTAATATAAAAAATCATGTCTGGTTGGCACTAGGCTTAGAAAACAAAACAAATGAAAAATTTGTTGATCTAAAGAAATCCATCCCCAAAAATCAATAATCCAAAAGTAAATCTACGAAAAACCCCAAAATAAATAGCAAAGAGATAATAACAGATTACTTGGCTCTATTTAGTTGGTCAAATATCCTTTTATCATTTTACATAGGGTGCACTCAAATGAGCTTAGGTGAGCTGAACTTAGCTTAAAAGATAAAAAAAAATACATAATATTAAAAAAATATAAATATAAACCAGCTTAATTTCACTTACACATAAATGGAATCCATATATATATATATATGAAATTGGGATTAGAGAAATTGAGAAAATTGTCTGATGCAAATAAATAACCATGGTGGCAACCCAACCTCCGAGGTATGAGTTCCAGCAATCTGAAAGAAAGCTTCTCCAGGCCTCTGCATATTTCTAACGTGCCTCGAGGGCCTCTGCATATTTCTAACGTGCCTCCCTGTAGCCACAGTCCATTGCAAACTAGTCAATAACTATCAAAACTTTGGAAACCATTGATCAATACATACGGATTATAAGTAATTGTGGTGCGAGCTATCAAATCCCTCGAAATTCGAAATGAAAATCTGAAGCACTTGGAAGACTCTTTATTCAAACTGACACCTCAATGGAATTGATTCCTCGCCACGAATAGCAGCTCCGGGATTAATTAGGACCTTAGGCGAGGTAGCTTCTGCGGCCATTTATTTGTCCCACTTAGAATCTCATTGGACTCGAGTTCGAAACTCGAACGAAAACGAATGGTACCTCGGCATGCAAAATTGAAGACCTCTTTCCAGTCCTTCACGTTATTTGTGAGCACTGTGTCATAATAGTCTAATGTATTATCGAAATCTCTCCTCGCTTTGTTTCTTTCTTGTATGGGGAGGGAGAATAAATTCGCTGGTTAGCAGGAGTATGTGGAGGAGGTGGAGGGAGACGCCATGGTTGATGACTTGGAAGAATCCCCGGTCCCTGGAAGCTGCGTGTATTTGAGCGGCGAGGCGGTCCAAAGTGGTGGAGTTAATAGGGGTTAGATCTGTGAGCGGGATTTGATCGAGACTGAAGTCGCAGTGTTGTTTGGGCGGTGCTCTGGAGAGCGGATGAAGGATGAATCGATGTCTAAACGCGCTTGAGATTCGTTCTCTGAACCCATTTCGCTTCTCTTTTCTGATGCTCTGTCGATCTCGCCGAATATTAGCGTCAAAGCATGGTTTTAAATATTTACACGGAGAGAAAGCTAAAAGGTTAAACCTCTTCCTTTCACGAAAAAGTATCAACACAATACTGCTCACGTCATGTATGTGTCTCTTATGTGGTACATTGAATCTAAACAATTTATTGGCCCCTATCCATTGAATTTAGAATTGTTTTTTACAAAATGTATTAATTATATTAACTTATGTACATTAGTTTTGGATTTTTTTTACTATATTGATTTTTAAAGGTGAAACTTTCTAATATAATTTTAAATTAATATAGATTTATTTTAATCTTATATTTATTTTAATCCTAAATTTTCTTGAGGTACAAATATTTTATCAAGTTTTAACATTTTATCTAGTTTTACACTTTAAAAATGGTGTGTAAATCAAGAGATTTGATCCCTTTCTAATCTTTATAAATCTGTTGTTAAAAATATATATAAATATGTACATAATGTAATGCACACAACTTTAAAAGTAATATATATATATATATATATATTACTTTTTTTTCTTTTCTCTTAATACATTAAGAAAACATCATTAGAACGAGTTAAACATGAAATCAACATACTCTAGTCATACGGAGTCTAAATGGTTCATCTCATGGAACAACTATTTAGATGCAATGTCACTGAATTAATGATCTACCAGATCCAATAATTATCACATACAACAAGAGTGAAACATCACAATCATTCAAGATCAACCAAAAAAAGTTTCATTACATAACATCATTCTTCTAACAAAAAAAATCATCATACAAGGCAATCAAGAATATCTACCCATTCAATCTACCTACAAGGTTAGGACCTCCAAGACACATAATCAGTGCTCAAGTCTAGGATTCATCCAATTGATTTTGACCACTTAAGGACTCAAGACTAGTGACTGTTCTGAGGAACAAGGAAGCATATAATTCCCATGTTATCTGATGCAGGAGCATCGTCAACAAAGCCACATGAGATCACAACACAACGCCTAGTGTGCCTTCTGAGTAAAATTTAAAATTTTGAAAGATGGCGTATCGAAGAGAACTTCTAAGTAAATTATGGATCAGAGAAGTTTTAATAGTTGGAGGTTGAACAATTGTGTCAATCCAGGAGAGATCAGACCGTCCTTTAGTTTATTTATGTTTACGTAGATCGAGAGGTTTTGTCTTAAATTGTCTGTCACAGACGTTTATGTAAAAGGACTTAAGTAGATCAAAAACTTATTTTCGATCATATAGGTAGTTGGAGGGAACCCGAGAGGACCTCTTGTATAAGTAGATGCACTATGTGCCTGAATAAGGTTGGTTGTAGATTAGTAGGAAATAGGGTTACTGACTGTAAGTTATTTTTAACATCTGTAGCCATTTACGTTTGAATGAATAGAACAAAGGGATATTGACACCAATGTATGGTGTTGCTATTGTTTACAGTTTCCCTGTTATTTCTTGTTTTCATGAATGAATGAGTTATGTTGTTGAAAGTATGAAACTGTGAAGCATTTGGATAACCTTCAATCATTTCTCTTCATTGAGTTCATGCAAGTTGTGCATATAGTCTGCAAGGAGTTCGTTGATGGTGTCTATTTCGACTTAGAAGCTCGGAAGAGATAGCGCAAAACATCCATTTGCAAGGAGTGCAAAGGGACTATTGCAAGGTGTTCATAGTAGCCCCCAATAAGCTAAGTCTTACGTAAGAATCTGTTGCAAGGAGTGCACAAATTTGAAGTTCAACTAAGTGTCAGAGAAACCCTCTGAGGAGTTAAAGTGTTCAAGAAATAAAGGTCAGGATAGATAGTGACAAAGATCCAACAGAAAGGGAGAGATCTGTTGACGGTCGCGAAGCGACGGTTGGGATCCCTTCAGAAGGACTCAGGATCACTAACAATCGTTAGATCTTAAGAAGGTGTGAGGAGGTTACATCTTGAAGTCCTTCAGACTTCGCATGTTCAAAGGTTTTTCATTTGTGAAGGGGAAAAATTTTCTGAAGTTACGGAACCCGAAATCCATCTAGACCGTAGATCCATCCAGAGGAAGCAGGATCCTTCTAGACCGTCAAATCTAGGAGAAGTTACGTGGAAGTTGGTCGTAAGTTCCTTCGAAAATTCGTGAATTGGAAGATTCAGAGTGTTGAGGAGTCAAGACTCCTGAAGTTGCGAAGTGCAAAGAGATCATCATCATTGGTCATCGGAGGGAGTGCGAACCGTAGATCTGGTCGTGCATAACTTTGTTAGTTCAGAGCTTGCATAGAAAAAGACTAGTTGCCTACAAGGAAGCCGGAGTTTGAAGTTGTGAAGTGCTAGGAGTATAAGCCTCAGGTCACAACCGAGGTCACATGCAGAGAAGGACTAGTGGAAGGACCTAGCACCTATGGGCGTCGATATTTGGAAAATTTTCTAAGAAAGGAGGAACCGTTGTGTCTATCGATCTATGAACAGAAATCGATGGTGGGGAACCATTGCAGAGTGCGGAGGTGGAATTAGCAGACGCACTAGTTCTTGGCCCGCTATTCACTGACGTCGTTGATATCGTTGGGTTGGAGTTTCAAGGGCCACAATTAGATTGAGTTGGGCAAGAACTTTCTCATTGCGGAGATAGAGCTCTCCAATAAAGAGAGAGCACTTTGGTGCCCCATAATCACTGAGAACCGTCGATCGATGAACCAACTAGCAATGACTAGATCATGACCATGAAAAAATTAAGGGTGATAACAGGGCATGTGTTTGATTCAGCTTGAGACCAGT
>JASDQU010251188.1:0-10006 GCA_032191745.1 Picea mariana
TGTGGACACTTGCTCGCAAGTGATCCAGACTATTATGATATTAAAACATTTGTCCTTGATTATGATGCGTTATGGTAGATGACATGATGTTTTACTGCTTTGATGTAGACAGGTTCTATTGACTCGGTTTTACTGAGTGTGCAGGGTTTTGGACCTTGAGGATGCAGAGGCATCGATGGAACCCCTTGGAATCCGGATTGAGTCAGGGAGTGTGCTATTGGGGTTTGATTGTTTACTGTGATTTTAGTACATTTGAGTAGATGATATGATGTGGACATGTTCTGAAATGATTGTTGATGATGCAGGCTAACAATAGCATGCTGACCAGACTCAATTATGGAGTAAAGGGGCCACACACAACTACCAGAGAGGTTGAGGGAGAGGTGTGGACAGCAGCCCTGCAATAGCTTACTAGCACTCTTGTCATGGCTCGAACTGTAGGTTAACGATTACCTAGTTTGAGAGGACCCACGATGGCATGAGGGGAAACTGCGACAGTCGCTCACGATGATTCTAAGGGGCGCACAATAAGGTGGGGGCCTTATTCCTTAGAAACCCTTAGTCTCCCATAAGTTCACCTAGCAGAGTGTTGACTCCAGGGGTTATTGATGTCTACCAATCAGTCAAGAGGCGAGTGGGACCCTTGGGGCACGTGGTGCATCCTGAAGGGCATGTCGTGCAAAAGAGACAAAAGAAGCGAGTGGCATCCTTGGAGCATGTGGTGCGTCTTGAAGGGCACGTCGCGTAAAAGAAACACAAGAGGCGAGTGGCACCCTTGGAGAAGGTAGTGCTTCCTGAAGGGCATGTCACGTTGATGATGATAAAGGAACGAACCTAGAGGGACCTAAGACAAATATCTCATTACGAAATTTTAAAACAACTTCCCTAATTAAAATGTCGCCCAGTTCAGAATCTAAGTCTGAAGTCTAAAACTTTGTTAGGGGTAAAATTTTGTCTATCCGTAAGAAATTATCTCTATAAAAATAAAATAATAAAGTTTAAAAATAAAAAAACCATTTAATTAATAATTGTGGACTTCATAAATTTTTTGGGTAAAATGAAGAGAGTAAGAACTTAAATAAAATATGTGGAAAAAAAAAGGGGGTAAAGAAGAATTTAATTATTTAACTTGTGAAAGTGTAAAAGATATTAAATTATTAATAAAAAGGAAAAGAGCTTAATTTGCGCAACTGCCATTTTTGGCTCTAATAAAAAGGGGAAAGAAGGGGATAGTAAAAAAATTAGGAAACTAGGGTTGGAGATGACATAAAAAGGGAAAGAGGGAACTTATGGTAAAAAGAAAGAGGTCAACTTAGTAAAGAATCTGCATTCAAGAACCTTCTAATTTTGAACTGACTTAGCATTTTCATTTTAGGGAAAGTATTTAAAACCT
This sequence comes from Picea mariana, assembly GCA_032191745.1. Lineage (NCBI taxonomy): Eukaryota > Viridiplantae > Streptophyta > Pinopsida > Pinales > Pinaceae > Picea > Picea mariana. The sequence continues at coordinate 1,394 of JASDQU010251188.1, forward strand.
GAGAGGGAATCTAGGGACGCCTAGGAGTAAATATAGGACTAACTCTAGGAGGGTGGGGGATTTGAGAAAATTATTAATTTAAAGAAAATAATTATTGGAGGAAAGTGGGGGATGGACGACACTTGTATGATGGAGAATTATTAGAAGATTTTTATTAAAACTTAAATTAAATGAGATTTAGGGAAAGTTTGGAAGTTCTAAAACTCTATAAAAGAGAGGAAGGAGGAGGAAGTAAGGGATGGACTGTTAGTGTAACGTTACACTGCCGGATTAGTGACTTGACTGATTTTCTTGTGGGGAGTTGGGATTTCCCATCTTGGATAGGAGTGGTAGCTCAGCCTTGCGACACAAGCTGGGAGCTAGACGTACCATTTGGATAGTGTGTGTCCCCTTTGTGGCTCAGGGGGCTAAGGGGGAAGCAGAGTACCCCTAGCATTGGCTGGGACGTACCGGTGAGGTCTCGATGGTCGACGAGTGGGAGCGGCACGTAGTGCGCGGACGACACTTGAAGCAGGCGAATAGGAAAAGGTACGCCTTTCGATTGATTGATATATTATTGTAGGATGTATGTTTTAATATTTGCTTGTGTAATTGTAGGTAAACTGTGGACTAGTTTCATGACTGAATTTATAGCTTGGCTGAACGATTGTCGTGCGCCTTCTTATTACATGACTGCCTTATCCCTTAGCTAATGTGCGATTTATTGGTGGTTCTTCCAGCACTATCCTCTATCTTCGCTACACCTTACTTATCCAACAACTGCCTATTCGTCCTTTATGTAAATATTGACTGCATTTTCCCTTATTTCAGAAAGCATTATGCTTACACCAGCGAATGCATATATCCTTATCTCAGGAAGCAATTGCATTTGTTCTAGCAATTTCTCTGCGATTTTAGATTGTATCTCTGCGATGTATAATGTATAGGGGATGGAAAATTTTATTGTTTCATTCTGCATTTCTTTTCCTCTTTATTGACTATGTTGTCTCAGCACATTTCGTGCTCCCCTTTTTCTGTGAAATGCTTGGGTTGAGGGTGTCTACTCTAGAGTGGTTTTAGAATGTGGGTAGGCCGAATGCGTTGCCACTATTGGGCACGATTTTTCCACTACTGGTAACCTGTGGCGGTCTTAATTAATAGCCGAACCAAGTAAACTATCCGGGGTGAATCACCCTGGACCAAACCTGCATTACCGATTGATTTTTATTATTAAACCGAATATGTATATTCCTGCGTATGCATTGGTTCTATTTTATTTTTAATGAGTATGAGAGTCCCCGCATTTCAGATTTTAATTTAAATTAAAAAAAAAATGAAATCAAAATCCAAGGAAAATCCTTAGATCAATTGGTAGATGCTCCACTCCTACTCAAGTTGGCTCTTGAGTTGTTTGTGGACTTGGTTTAGGGTCCCGCGTGGGAGACTGTGGCCCTGTAGAGGTAACTACATTGACCTTGAACTTGATGGAACCCTCAGACATTCCTAGTTCAGAACTAAAGGTTGTACCCACCGTGTCCTGAGCGAATTTCTGGGATAAGTTCCTATGTGAATTCTACCATCTGACTGAAACCTTGTGACTCTGTGTCCCTTATTTCGAACAATTTCCTTCTTTATTTTTTTTCTGAGCCTTTGGCCGCATTTTTGTAAATCTGGTTGTCTGCATTATATTTTTCCCTCCTGTGCAAACAATGGGACACAACCGCCTCAATCTTTGACTGTGATCTTGAGCACTATGTGTGCTAAACATGCCTGCTGCAGCTCTAGTGACTTGATAGTAATCACGAAAGACAAGGAAATTTTTGGTGCACATCGGGTTGGCTAAAGCATATCCCTTACTATAAAAGTAGTGTGATTGTTTAAGGCAAGAACCGAACCTTAAAATTGTTGATTCCGCCTCTGCACTGTTTTTAAAAAGTTTCCTAAACTCACCCCTTCCAGCTATGTCCAGGTCGTAACCTTTCACCCTACAAATTTCTGATTTAAGATTCTTATGCATTTACCTCTGCAAAAGCGTGACTTACGGCTGTGAAAGGATTTTTATGATGCGGTCGGAAGAATTTCTAAGTTGACTTCTGGTTTCTGACAGTTGTCTTTTTTACAGTTGCCTAATTGATTATTGATACCTGGCATGCACTCCCGGCTGCCAGTTGTCTCATTGCTAAATTTTATGCTTTACTTGGCATAATGCTTGGCCCGCTAGTTTTTACTGTCCTTGATAATTTATAGAATGTACTGTTTTTTATTTTATTGTATTTATCATTGTAATGAGATGGCAATATAAATAAAGCATAATTGTGACTATTATGGATAACATTAGTGTTTTTAGGATTTGTAAAGATATTGTTACTCTAATATATTATTATGGTAATATGTAAGTATAAGGCCACTGTAAAGATTGTTCTGGTAATATAAAATAGAATGTAATGTTAGTGTTATGAAAAGGGTAATGTTATTGTTAGTCTAATGCAATGTTATCGTAACCTAAAAGGTAAGTAAAGATATTGGTATTTTAGTGAAATGTTACCGAAATTTTATTATTAGGAATAACATAAATTGGTACAGTAAGGAGTAAATGCATTGTGACTGTAATTTATATTGTTGTTGGAAGGGTAATGTCATGGTAATTATTGTTTCTGAAATATGCAAAAGTAATGTTTGCAATATAATATGGAATGTAATGTTAGTGTTATAAATAGTAATGTCGTTGTTATTTTATTTTCAATGTTATTGTAGTGTAAAAAGTAATGATATGGTTAATTTATTGTAACGAAATTTTAATTTTATTAATATTGACAACACATAAAAGGTAAGGTCCTTGAACTAAGTACAGTAAATTATTATGATTTAGAAAAGAGGGAATTAGCATTTAAATTATATTGTACTTATTTTTAAGATTGGATTGGTAACCTGTCGACTAACGGAAACTAAACGAACTGATTGATCTGTACTTGTTTCAAATTGAGTCATAGGTAATGATGAGTCTTAACTAATGGTTGGTTAGTGTCGGCGTCCTTCTAAATTGCACCTTTCGTAGAGGACGTGGTCGTTCATTAAGTTTTGTTGTATTTGGTTGTAAACAATTTATTGCTTGGTCTGCTTGTGTCGGGCGGGATGTAGACACCTCCATTTTCCTCAGAACAGTCATCAGCCCTGAGACCTTAAATGGTTAAAATCGATGGGAACCTGGGCTTGAGCATTGATTATGTGTCTTGGAGGTCCTAACCATTGCAAGGTAGGACGGATGGGTAGTCAGTCTTATTATTTTGTTCATTGCTGGCAGATGTTGATGTGCGTCTTAGGCCTTTATGTTGATATCGTAGTTGCCTGCATCATGATTCGTCATCATGTGGCGACGCAGAGTATAATGTCTTGTTACCCTTGTACACACGCACACACACAAAAAAAAAAATTCACTTGATAAGAGGTTTGTCGTCGTAACGAGGAGGATTGTTATAGTTTGAATCATGAAAGGAAAGGAGTTGGAGCAGACTTGAAGTCTTTCATGTGAAATATCTCAAGGAAATTTCGTGCATAGTTGGCCTGAGACAGTTTGATGCCTGATGCATCCTGAGTGATATCAATTCCAAGGATGAAGTGTAGCGAACCCATTTCCATCATCAAAAACCTGTTGTGTAGAATCTTCTTGACTGCAACAATCACTTAATTTGAGCAACCGGTGATCAACACATCATCAACGTACATAAGTAAAATAAGAAGTGAATTAGTCATCTTGAGCATGTAGACATTCGGGTCTGATTTACAACGTACAAAGTTCTGTGAACAAATGTAGGAGTCCATCTTGGCATACCATGCCCTTGGAGCCTGCTTGAGGCCATAAAGGGACTTCTTCAGTCGAAAAACCAAAGATTAGTCCTACATAAATCCATGGGGGTGATCCATGTAGATATCCTCAGAGAGATCACCATGAATAAATGCATTATTCACATCCATATAATGGAATTCACATACTTTGGTTTCCGCAATGGAAAGTCCCAATCGTATGGAATCCATATTTTGTACTGGAGCGTAGGTCTCATCATAGTCAATACCATGAACCTGCTGAAATCCTTTGGAGACAAGCCTGGATTTGTATCTGTTGATATGTCCATCCACTGTGATCTTGGTCCTGTAGACCCATATGCATCTGACAAGTTTCCTCCTAGAAGGAAGGGGAGCCATATCCCAAGTCTAGTGCTCGAGAAGGGAGTTGTACTCCTCCTGCGTCGTGGATTCCCAAAAAGGATCTCCAACAGCCTCTCCATAATACTTTGAATGTGAAGACTGAACCAAGAAAATATTCCTGGAGGGTAGTGGTTCAATGGAAGTGATCTCAATAGGAGGCTCCTCAAAATTAGTTTGAGTCCTCCTATTATTGGTTGGATCACCAACGAGATCCCTTGCAGCCTAAAGAGTAGTTTGTGCCCACTTGAGAATCTGCTTTGGCTCTATAACTATAAATGGATGCTCTAACTCTAGATCCGACTGTACTAACTCTGAATCTAAATCATCTGGCTCCTATGAATCATAAATCTCATATCAAGAAGAGTCAGAATGTGAATGCTCATCATCTCGGATAAGTGGAAGTATGCAGGTGTTTGCATGTGGGTGCTGAGGTGCATGCAATACACTTTCCTCGAATTGGAAACTTCTCTCAATGATGAGCCCATCCAAGGAAAGGTTAATAAGTCTATATCCCTTCACACCGTCGGGGTAGCCAACAAATATGCACTCAGTTCTCTATGGATAAATTGCCTTCCTCTTTTTATAGGGAATCCAAGACCATACACATGAACCGAAAATGAGAAAGTGGGTCACTTCCGATTTGAGGCCGCTCCAAGCCTCATAGGGGGTATTATCCTTGACAAGTCTATGGGGAGATTTTTTTTAGATATATGTTGCACAATTAAGTTCTTTGGCCTATATTATCTATGGCAGAGACTTTGCATGCAGCATGCAATATGCCATCTCCTTTAGAGATCTGTTTTTCCACTCAGCAACTCCGTTTTGCTATGGAGTATAGCAAACAATGTTCTACAACTGAATCCCTTCCTCATAGAAATGATTATGAATCTCATGATTTACATACTCTCCCCCATTATCATTTCTAAAGACTTTGATCTTCTTTCTGGACTGTGTCTCAACCAGATCTTTGAAATCTTTGAGGTGTTGAAAGACCTCTTTTTTTCTTGAGGAAGTAGATCCATGCAAAACATGATAGATCATGAACAAAACTGAGAAAAACAAATCTCTTTTCTAATGGATGGATGCAGAAAAGGACCCATAAGGACACTGTGGATCATATCTAAAGGTGCAAAAGCTCACTGAGACTTTGCTTTGTCGAATTTCTCTTAAGGGGATTTTCCGACAAGACATCCCTCACATACTCCCTTGGAGAAATGGATGTTGGGTAGACCATCAACCAATATTTTCTTTCCAAGATGTTGCATGTATCTGAAATTCAAATGTACAAACCTTTCATTCCATCTCCTACTACTTTCATAAGCATGAGTAAGCAATAAAGCAGAATCAAGTTCAATGAATTCAGAAAATGTATACAATCTAGAATGATGATTTACCTCACCAGTTGTAACCCTGGAGTTGGTTTTGATGCCGTATATGTCCATGGAATTTGGTGTGAATATAATTTTATTTCCAGTGCCAAAATGAGTCATCTGATACTCAGAGAGAATTTTGACATAAAGTTTGGGAACCTGCAACACATTCTTGAAGCTTCCATTGGTGAGTTCAATCCTTCCTTTGCTAGTGACATTGACATAAGAGTTTCCCCCCATCAGAATAGGAGGACCATTACATGCATCCAAAGAAGAATATATTTCTTCTGATGCAACGATGTGATGTGATGCTCCTGAAACTATGATCCAAGCATTGGGAGAGGAGTTGATTCCAATCAAGGCATGGATAGAATTGTCTTTCTTGGAATTCAAATCTTCTGGCTTCTTCTTCCTTTCACCCTCGTGGATGTGATCTGCAAGGTTTTTTTGCTGAATTATTTGAGAGATCAGATCTATTTTTTTCTACATGCATGCATATTTCGAATGGAATCCTTTGTGACAGTACATGCATTTCTCCCCTTTTCCCCTTTGCATTCGGAGGCATCGGTGAAGGGTTTTGTGTACCCTTACTTCTTCGTATGTGCATGAGATTTTATTTTATGTTTATCTTTAGACTTATGATATTTTTGGCTGCCATCATGCGTAGTGAGTGCATGTTCCCTTGAGCCTTTGATTGTGCCCATGTTGATGATCTTGGTTTTATCTTGTGTCAAGGATTCGATAAAGTCCTCAAGAGAAGGCATCTTCTAGTTGGATCCAGAGGTGAATATGAAAAAATGTAATGTGGATACGAATATAGATAATTCAGGACCAATCTTGGAGAGAATGTTGAGAACCGTTGTTTTCTCCTGCTTCGATTTATCAACCCTGCAAGCTTCAAGTTGCGACAGTAAATCCTTGAATTTTGTAAATAAATCTTGGATATTCTAGAATATTTTTGGATCCAATGTGAGCATATACAACACCAACATGTGTCCCCTCATCTCATCATGTTTTCCAAATATCCCTTCCAAGGTGTTCCAAGCTTCATTGGGAGTCTTACAGGAAGATATATGAAAAAAGAGATCAGGAGAAATAAGACTGCAAATTGTTCTGAGTGCCTCATCCATGCGATTTAAGTACTTGGATTTTTCTATGGATGATGTTGGTTATGTACATGTATTCAAGGTTAAACTATACAATGCTCTGATTAAAATATGTATTCCTATTTTCTCCTTCCATGTAAAATAGTTGTAAGGTGTAAGAATGAATTCTTTTTGGAAATCCATCTTTCCGTTGTCTTCAATCTTTAGTACCTGCAAAGAATTTTGGTGTAGATTTTTCTTAGAAGTCTGTCAGCTATGATACAATGTAAATGTGTTGAACTTGCACAGAATAGATCTATCTAAACAATAATAAACATATTTGCAAAGAAAATTTGAGAAAGAAGAAGGAGAGAAATAATGAAAGAATTATCATTAACTGTTATGAATAATGAATAATTTACACATGATATACTCTATATAACTCAATGAGTGCACATTGGAGGAGAACCAATGTGCCATAGTGGTGGTCTAGAGTGATTTGGACACACACCATTAGTTACGGGAGTGAACTTCCACCTAGTCTAGTCTCCTAGGAAGTTATGGGAGTGAACTCCCACCTAGTTGAGTTTACTAGTCAACTTGTCTATAGTTAACTGACATAACAAAAAGTAATGAGGAGTTAAATTAGTAAATAAAGGGTAATGCACTAGTATGGTGATGATCCCAATTCAATTTCGCATTATCTGGTGATGATCCCATTGTTGCATAGTGACAAAACCAATGCAACATCTAAATTCAAGTCAACTAGTCAAATTGAAGTGTCAACTGAAAGAGAATATTCTCTAGGTGGAATATTCTCCCCTAAAATATAGGAGATTGGATAATGACTAATTATGAATAATAAACAAGGAAAAATCTTAGGAAAAATAAATCATATTTGTGTGTTAAGTAACTCCAACAATAATGTAATGAATATCAATGAATTTGCAGGAGAAACTATTCCATATGGATAGTATGTGTCATGTCATTTCTGGTGATATGTGGAACATCACATAACTCCTCACAGTTAGAGAGTTATGGCCATGTGAAGTTGGAGAACCTTTATGAGTTATATACAAACCTCTAGACGGTCAAAAAAGTCAAATTATTCTAGAAGCTCCTAGAAGAAGTTGACCAGTCAAAGTGGTTAGACATGTGTTAAGTGGTTGCAACAAGAGAGAAATTAAAAATAAATTAGTTGCAACTAGAAGTGGAGAGTTTACTAGTTGTGGATAAAGTGGTTAATTGGTTAAGTGGAAAAAGTTGGTTAAGTGGACAAAGTGTCTAAGTGGACAAAGTGGTTAAGTGGACAAAGTTGTTAAATTGATACTTCTAGAGGAAGCTACTTGGAGAGTATAAATAAGAGAGAAAGGGTCTCCCATTAGTATTCTATTAAGAATATTGAATATCTACATGTGCCTGAGGTAACCAAATGATATCTAAGGTGAATTGCAGAGGGAAGGTGAAGTAAATAAGGCCAAAATTCAAGGGAGGATGAAGTCTTTTGATGATTCTTTCTAAGTTATGATATTTATAGGTCATCTCACCATTTTTGCAATAACGTATTTTATAAAATGATTCAAATAGAAAATTATGTAGGATTGTGATAAAAAATATCCAATTAACTTTCATAATACTTTCACCTTGTGGGTCATTTTATTTTTAGAGTTATAGTTTGTGGAAGATAGTGTTTGTGGCTAGTCCTGAAACTAATCTAAGACATGTGTTCCAGGTAAAAACGTCATAAATTTTTCATGACATATACAAATTTAGTGATAAAAAATGTCATGGTTACAGTAGATTATTTAGTATGTTGTGTACCATTTTCAGATCCATACAAAAAATATTCCATGTGTGGCATGCTCTACAAGTTTTCTCTCTAGAGTAAGATAGAATTCAACAAGGTCTTCCATTTTTTCTATAACTCTTTTTTCGGGAGGTTCCAAGAAGTGAAACCTAGAGGAATTGCAGAAAAG